>VOMN01068879.1:0-25824 GCA_014899125.1 Orchestia grillus | reverse complement strand
GGAACATAAGTGTCCCAAAACCTTTGATAATTGTTTTTTTCATGACGTTCCGAATACTTATTTGACCCACTGTACACATTTTTGAGTATATATCTCCATAGGTCGAAGTTCACGAACGTATGTGTACTCCTATATAACAAGTGAAGTATTATAAAGCCACAAGAATGATATGAGATAGTAATCGAGTAAAGGACTACATACNCGAGAGAAAGTAGGCCTCAAGATTAGTCTTAAATGATCTAAATAAGTTAATTTCTTGTATGTTTGGAGGAATGGAATTCCAAGGTTTAGTGCCTGCAAAGGAACCCAGAATTTTAGTATCTCTTTTAGTTTTCAAGTTGAAGAAGACAGATTTAAACGATTTGTAATCCGCGGACCCTCTGCAGATAGCTCTTAACTTTATGTTCTTCGCCCCTTCATCATACTTTAATGTAGTGCGTTTGACTGATTTCCTTCGCAATCAAATCCCAGTGTTGAAAATTCGCTACCTCTTCTGTTGTTTGTTCTTCTTCATTTTAACTTGCTGTTTCTATCCGCAAAGAATCCTATGTGGGAATATACGTTGTGCGTAGATTATCTGTTTTCTGTAATCCATACCAAGTGGTCCCTACTTTCACTCTTTGTATTACGTTTCATGCGGATAGGGAGCTTTATATTAACTCATCTAACCTAACCTCTATTAAGGTTCTCTATTAAGTACTCTATTATGAAGATATCGCTATCATGTTGTCAAATTTGAGTGGAACCTCAAGCACATTTTTATTTTTGGATGATTTCAGGGTGCTATCTGATTTTTAAAAACTATTGAATTCGTTGGAAAATATTGTTTGGGAATTGAGAACGAAGAGAGAGAACCATTTAGTAAGCTATAGAAAACGAGGAATTTATGTGCTAGGTTTGCTCCCTCACAAGATCTCCTTCGCATAAAAACAAAGTTAAGAATTAAGAAGAAGAAAAGACAGAAAACAGATATCAAAGGTGTAAAAAGTGAAGTAAGCTAAGTGGGCACAAATGATAGAAATCCTGAAGACTCATCTATAGCTAAGGAAATCTGCCAGAGCTTGAAGATTCTGTGAGTCCCACGAAAAGCGCTAAATCCTCAAGATTCCCTAAACGATAATAGCTTTCAACACAACCCAATATGAGGGCATACAAAGTCAACAGACAAACCTTGCTGCTGCTTGAAGATTTGAAATTGAGAGTAAAATAATATCAAGACTTCAGACGAATAGAGTGCAGTGAAGTAAATTTCAAGTGAAGAGAGAGCAGAAAGGAGCGGCACTAACGTGTGGTCCCTGAGGTACGGCGTGACGTGCGTCATGAGCTGCGTCAGGAAGGGCAGCACCTTGTCTTTCTCGTCACTGGAGTACAGCACGTCCAGCAGCGACGCCACCTCGGCAGCCAGCGCCTCCAGCGCACGTACGCTCACGCGCCACGCTGCCCATAACACACTTCAACAATTCCTCAAAGTTCAGTTCATAAATCACTCATAGTAGTTTGAACTATTCAACAAAATTATTTAATTTTTAGTAACATACTGACGAACGGAAGGAACAATACTGATAAAGAACACGTCAAAATACGCTGAGAAGTAATCCTCTTCAGTCCAACTTTCAGAGAGAAAAAACAGTTGTTTATTGAAGGTATATACAGTGGCGTCCAAAATTAAGGAACAAATAAGAAAAATACGATATTTCTATAGTTAGCATAGTAAATTTTCTTACATTTTCACAAATGATAAGCAAACTTCATTCCAGAATATTGCGCATATTTTCAGGATGCATGAAAAAAAAGGATGTTTTGAAATATGTATTGTTTTTGAAGTGTCCAAAATTAAGGAACAAATTACAAGAAATGTATGTTTACCTTCATTGGTCCGGTTTTCTGTTAAAGCAATGTTAAGGTTAAGAATGTGACATTTGTTTATAATCGCTGCAGCGCGTTAACCGTGTCCAAACGAGTTGAGGTGGACGCTTCCGTTAGAACTGTAATTGTGAAGCTAAGAAAGGATAACCACACAATTGGACAAATTGCAGAACCGTTCGGAAAGTGGTCAGTAGAATTGCAACATTATATAATAACATTGGCAGCAGCAATAGCGGGAAGAAACTTGGACAGCCTCGGAATACTACAGCTAAAGAGAACAGAATGTTGCAACGCATTGCATTGAGAGATCGCTTTCAAATTGCATGTGGGATATCTGAACAAGTTAAAGATGAAATTAAAATTTCCAGATAAACTGTCTCCAAACGTTCGAATGAAATAGGACTTTTCACTCGGAGTCCTTAGAAGAAGCTCTTAATTAATAAGCAAAATAAAGCAGAAAAATTGACATTCGCCAAAAACAACGTGCTTTGGTCAGAACATGATTGGTGGGAAGTTTTCTTCAGTGACGAATCGAAGTTCAATCTTTAAGGGAGTGATGGTAAGCAATATGTAAGAAGGCGAAGAGGCCAAACATTGAACGAAAACTGCATCAAGAAGACTGCTAAATTCGATGGAGGCAGCGTTATGGTTTTTGGAATGATTTCTGGGCAAGGTGCGTCACCTCTCGTGGGCTTAAATACGTAAGGTAATGCCGGGATATATGAGAACTTTTCAGAAAACTATGTTGTTCTACCGTTACGAAATTGTGGTATTAACAAGCACGTATTTATGCAGGATAATGCACCCTGCCATTAGGCCAAATTTGTATTGGACTATCTCAAGGAGCAAAAATAGAAGTCATGGACTGGCCTGATCAAAGTCCAGATATGAATCCCATAGAAAACCGAAGGAAATATTTGGGGCAAAAAGTTATGGACCGAAATCCGTCAAATGCTGAAGATTTCGAGAATAAATTGCAAGAAGAATGGGCAAAATTTACAGTTACAGATCGCCAAACGTTGGTGAAATCCGTCGGTCGGTACGTGAGATATGCAGCAGTTATTGAAAAGAAAGGTCTACATACTAAATACTAGATAATGAGTAATTTCTATATGTTTTTCCTAGATTTTTTCACCTTGTAATTTGTTCTTTAGTTTTAAACACTTCAAAAACAATACATATTTCAAAACTTCTTTTGTTTATTTTCATCCAACCTGAGAATATGCTAAATGTTCGGGAATGAAGATTGTTTATCAACTATGAAAATTTGTTTCACTACTGTAACTATAGAAATACTGTAGCTTTCCTTTTTATTCCTTAATTTTGGACAGCACTGTATATAGACAACACTCATAGCTATAATAAACCAGCTTATGTATAATCAAGATCACTTGGTTAGCAATAGATTTGGGGAACGGAATATTATTCCCTTAAATGGAAATCCTGGGTATTGTTGTGTGCATCGATTGTCATGTCATTTAACAGTCGTGATGAGCCAAGAAGAATAAATTTGATAACTTGCAAGCATTTCGAAAATCGCTCGTTTTGCGATGCGTGATAATAAATGAGTACAAAAATAATGAGTTCAGAAACAAAAGTCATTTCGTACGATGATGTCAGTCTCAGAAGTGAGAACATTGATGAAGTGAGCTGTTTTGTGCACGATTTCTAGACAGCACACCGTTTCCTTTCACTTGACACATAAAGCAATTCATAAAAAAGGGTAAAACTGTTTTCACCGAATCATTTGAAAATGACATAATCTAACGCACGGTAAATAGTGCAAAAAACAGTCTCACGATATCGCCTAACAAAAATATCTGCAATTGCTCATCTCCGTAATTCAAGGAAGTTGGCTTGGTTAAATATATGGAAAATGCTGTACCTGCATAGCGTAATAATATTCACCCAGGATTCGGAAAGAAAGTTACAGAGTAATATTTGATCAGACGTGTGCTAAGGAATCCTGCTGGTTAGTTCCGGTAGACACGAAATTACAATTGCGCTAAAACACACGCGATTGTACTGTACAGAGCCCATTTACCTCTTATCTGGTTCCCCGTCTAAGTCCTCATTGTGAGCTTTTCAGCCATAAACAAATCAAATAAATTCTAAACTCCTTATGCATATATGCTGGTGCTCAGAAAGAACGACCTACGACATTCTGAAGACATCTCAAATCAGTTATATCGTATCAACGCCTTCAGCTCCCCAGCACTGCGACAAAACACGTGTCAAATCTAAGCCAGAAATAGCTCAGAGATTCATGTCATTCGTGTAGCAGCAGAGACGTAGTTAGGTCGTCCTAAATTGACAGCTTTTAGTATTTCTCCCCCATCTTCAATGTTACTGATGCGTACTTTGAACATGACGCATGTTACATCGACTATTCTGTCTCGTCTCGCATTGCAGTGTTCAACTTTTGAAATACAGGGTGTCCACAAAGTCTCAACCATTTAAAAAATTTATTACAAATGCAATTTATAAGATATTTTATTCAGATTTGTTCTGCTATATTCAGTTTATTGAAATTTTTCATCCCATTTTGCATTTGTGTGTTTCAGGGATCCTGTTTGTGAAAAGGGTGCTGTTGAATGAACCCGTAAAAAATGGTTACCTCTCAAAAGAAGGCGCCATGTGTCTCATGGTTTATAGAAACAAAACCAGACAGGCAGACTCAACGAAATTACAGAACCGTATCGAAAAGTCTCGTATCTAACAAAGACACGGACATTTCTGACCTGAAGCAAAGGATTACTGAAGCCACTGCCGCAATTGATGAGGCTATGCTCTAGAGAACATGGCAAGAAATCGAGTACCGTCTTGATGTACTTCATGCAACTACTGGTAGCCGTGTTGAAGTCTATCAAACGAAGTAAAAAAAAACTTTAATAACGCTAAATACAATAGAACAAATCTGAATAAAATACCTACCCGTTGCATTTGTAATGAATTTTTGAAATAGTATTTCAAGGACACCCTGTATAATTAATTTAAACTTGGCAAACGTCGTGACATTTTATATTACATATTCTTAAATTATATTACTTGACACAATCGAAAATTATTCCCTGCCAAGGTGTGTAGGAACCTGAACCCTATCCTCAGGTGAAGAATCCAAGAACCTTGACACACAGCTCGTGATGTACAGTCAGCAGCCAGTGAGTTAATGCAGTGATAACAGCGCCTGGAATTGAACTAGCAGGAGGATAACGGTTCCAGGAGGTGAGGAAGTCAGCAAAATTGCTTCAATTATTCAGTCATCGTCATGAAAATTAAGGAACACCTGTAAGTGAGTTGCGATATAGATTCTCAGACGTGTTCACTCCTCAGAAATTACTTGAAATTTTTTTAGCAAGAGTTTACTATCCATGATTATGGACCCGACAAGTCTATAAGAAGAATTAATAAATCGTGCGTGATATAACAGAGCTTGCATTCTTGACAACCGACACGCCTTGAAAGCCTGCAATTCTAGCTGAGGTAGTCATGGCGTAAAAACGTTT
This sequence comes from Orchestia grillus, assembly GCA_014899125.1. Lineage (NCBI taxonomy): Eukaryota > Metazoa > Arthropoda > Malacostraca > Amphipoda > Talitridae > Orchestia > Orchestia grillus. The sequence continues at coordinate 20,452 of VOMN01068879.1, read as the reverse complement.
GGTGTACTTAATACACAGCATATGATTTATACCAACAAACGTTATGTGAAATGAGGCCCGACGACGCAGGGCAACAAAACACCCACTGACAGAAGTACTGACCGTGACTCTGGTCTTGGTGAGTTTTCACGGCTAGGTTGCGTCTGAGCCATGCAGTCGTCTCCAAGCTTGAACCTGCGATGTTGCTGATGCTCTCCACCAGCCGACCTGCCACTTCCTGCACACAGAACAACTTACATCTAGCACCTCGCCATCACATCAAGTAACATACATGATATGCCTTATAAACAAGAGAGATATCGCTTAGCTTTTTTAATCACACGCTCGAGTACTATTTTTGTTCACCAAATATATAATACATTCAAGTACTTTTTGATACGAAGGGTCCGAAATAGTACTTTGATCTCACCACAGAAGGCTTTCTGCCTTCCTACTAAGCACTGTACTAAGAAGTCTTTCCTGGCTAGTTGCTGAGGTAAAATTGTGGAGGAGAAATAAGAACAATAGCTGTTATTTCTTCAACTGGGTTTTCCGGTTGCCACTCGAAAATTGAGATATAGACGAGCAGCGACACACGAAGGGCATCAAAAAATAAATACGCGAAATTTTGTAATTTTTCATCAATTTTTCCATACAATGGATCTATTTTATCCAAACTTCCGTCAAGGTCGAAGCCCTTTTCCAGGCGGTGCTTCTATCTATTCAAACCATTTTCGAGGAAGTCTACAGACCCCATTATAAACCATGTTTTGCTGCATGTTTTGCTTCATAGTGCTACTAAAATGAACGTTTTTCAACTGTTCTTTGACGTTTAGGAATGAAAAAAGTCAGATAGGGCTAAGTTTAGGCTATAAGGTGGATGTGGCAGAAATTCCCTTTGAAATTCACTCATAACTTTTTTGCAACGAGTGAAGAATGCGCTGGGGTGTTGTGGACTCCACAACGGAGCTTTCTTGGTCGCTTTTTAGCTAATGCTGCTCTCAATATCCTCAAAAATTCTACATGATAGGCTGCAGTGACAGTTTTTTGACCTCCTAAAAAGTCTATAAATACGGGCATGCTTTATTGTATTGGCACTCGGAGCACGGGAGCATTCCGCGTGTTTTTTGAATTACCCTTGTATGTTGCTGACTAGTTCCTGTCCGGGGAAAATTTTTTAGAACGGTAAGCGAGCTAACGATGGCTCCACGCTAACGCTACGTTGGACGGCTCCAAGCAAACAATAGCATACAGCCTGTACTCGATCCAATTAATGTACACCAATTATACCTCCCGTTGCCGTTAATGTGAGGCGTTAACGTGCACTGGTTACAGAAAACGACACGTAAGTGAAGGGATAGAGAATAGTTAGCGCCATTAATTTGAGTTATAAGGTTTATTAGAGTAAGACGAGAAACGATTGCCGTTAATGTGAGGCGCTTTATGGCCTGTATCGTCAACTGCCGCCTTACTTCGTTGGTTTTCATCACCGTTTTATTTAAGTCTTGTTTTGCCTTTTTTACCATGATTTCCAATTGTATAATTCTACTTTACTTTGCTCATCTATCTCAGGGTCCTAGCATAATTCCATCATTAGTTTAGAATTCTTTAATTTCTTGGTAATCAAAATTCTTTTGATAAGAGCTTCGGGAGAATGACAAGAAGGAGGTAAGTGAACAAGACTGAAGGACTGTAAATACTCTCGGGACACCCTACTCATAGTGAGCTAGATCTTATTTTTACCGGAGAAGATAGAGGGAATATTTCCGAAAAATTGCCGAATCCTCTGGTAACCATCGATACCCGCTACGTTTTGTTTTCACTGTACCAAATACAGATATTCGTAGATCACTGCTAAACTACTACGAGAGTAAAGACTACAGACTGTTAGACGTGGCTTCTTGGTCTCTGGTGCAGCTCAACTGGAAGCTTTCAGAGTGGCTTGTCATTTGAAAACGAAGCGTGAAGAAATACAATCTCAGGCGAGGCGGGAGTAATCGCACCAGAGATGTCGGCCTCATTACTAACACTCTACCTGAGAATTTATGACCCAGTAAGGGCTAAAAAAAACTGGAGGCAAAATAACGGAAGGCTGAATACTTGATTTAACTCGTCATTTCCCACACTAACAAAGCCAAGGCACGTGATATTTTTCGATGTATATTGAACTCATTAACAGCAAAATAAACGAAGTACGGCTGACGAAGCAGTAGTCAGAACCTTTGGGCCCCGCAATGCTCAACACAAAATCAATAGAGAGTAGAGGTTTTGATCTCTTAATTTTGAATGAATAAGAAGCAGGATTAGGACATCCCAAGCAGAATGATCACTCGAAGTGTGGGATTAGAGCTCGCAGAAGACGATTTTGACCCACAACAAAGAAAGATTACGGCCCGAAGTACAGAATTAGAGTTATTCAAAAATTAGCGTAAAAAATACGAATTAAAGACCACGAAGACAAGATTAGAGCCCACAAAGCAGAATTTGAGCCCATAGAATACACTGGTAGATTGGCCTGAACAACATGGTTTAGCCCACCACCATATATAACGGATATGACTTTAGAAAACGAGGCTCAGTACATGTACAGGGGCTGGACAAAATAATGTAAACACCTAACAATTTGGAATCGTAATCTTTGAACATGTGATAAATAATCAAAGCTTGACATATTTCATGTTTTATTGTTTATTATTGTTGCTGTTTGAGATGTTATTTAAATTAACGGTTTTTTAGATATCTAAACAAGATTGGGTTATAACCACGTAAAAATGGCAGACCTCTCTGACTTTCCAAAAGGCCAAATTGTTGGTGCTCGTATGGCAGATGCTAGTGTAACAGAAACTGCCCAAATTCCTCGACGTTTCACGAGGTACTGTCCCAAAAGTAATGGCTACCTTTGAAAGAGAAGGAAAAACGTCCTCAGCAAAGCACAGGTCTGGTCGAAAGTCAAAGTTATCTGAGAGAGACCGTAGGACTCTAAATTGAATTGTTAGAGAGGATCGCAAGACCAGACCTCGGCTCTCGAAATTACTGGAGACCTCAATGAACACCTAGAGAACGCAGTCTTCACAAAAACTGTTCGTTGGAAGCTGCACACATCTGGATTCTACTGAAGAGCTGTAATCAGAAAACCTCTGCTCTCAAAGCCAAATGTTTCGAAGCGTTTAGAGTGGACCATCCATATAACTAGAATTGTTAAGAATGGCACGAGTAACATTCTAATGAAGTTGAGCATCTCATTTGGCCACCACAGTCCCCAGACCTCAACCTTATTGAGCATTTATGGTCTATTTTAGAGATTTGATAAGAAGTCGATCTCCACCGCTATCGTCTCTAAAAGGATTCGAGTGTTTTAACTGAAGAATGGGCTAAAATTCTTTTGGAAACAATTCACAGTTTGTATGAATCAATACCTCGGAGAAGTGAGGCTGTAGTTGCCTCAAAAGTGGACCTACACCATATCAGAATATATTTTGCTGATTTTCCACGGTGTTTCCAGTATTTTGTCCAACCTCCGTTCATCATGTGGGTCTATTGCGATGCAATACGAGCCGAAATAGAATAAGCCCAGATTTTTAGAAGTTATTTTAATTTCATACCCTGATTCACACTCAACAGAACTCCAAACTCCAGAAGATCTAGTGCAGTTGAGCGTCTCAAGAACGGATTGATTGGAAGGAGAGATTATCCGTTGACGTGAATATTAAGCACGTGACTATTCAGTACTAAGGTACTGGACGTTCTGGCCAGTGAAACACGTATTCAGACAAATACATTTTGTCCGTTGCATCTGAAATTCGTCAGGCAGTGTCTATAAATGAGAAGTTCAACTAGACATACTTGGATCAAGTCAGTTTCTGGAATCGAAGGAAAGTGCTGACAGCACGCAGTCCCATACTCTCAGAAGTATAACATCACTGACAGTACCACAGCAATATGGCCGCAGTCGCTGACAGGCTCTCATTAATTCATTAGCGCATGGCGTCGTTTTCTGGGTCCCAATGGTAATAATACCAAACCACTGACGTGGATGTCTAGAAATATTGATAATAAGTGATTTGTAGATTAAACAGTGTCCCTACATGTTTGCTTTGGAATGACTTGTTAATGGAACAGTTGAATCGAAGGAAATTGGGTTATTTTGTTTTGGTGTTTCATAACTCACGTCTGCTAACTCCTCGCCGTCCCATCCACGAGATTTGTTACAGTGACTGGACGATATTTTGGTTTGATACTTTATTTATACCAAGAACAATCTACTATCAACTCGTCGTTGAGAAATATGAAGTTCTCAAATTTTATTGAGAAATGAGCTATATGCATTAATAGGCTAAGCGAAGTTCACCTGTAGCTCCTTGAACTGGCGCTTCTCGAGAATGGGGGGCGCTCTCTGCACGAAATTGTTCAGTATGGGCAGGAGGAGGAGCAGGGCCTCTGGCTGCAGCGCTAGTACAGCCTCCTTCAGCAGGCTGACGAGGGGCTTCCACGAGGCGCCCAGCTGATCTGCGCTCGAGGAGCAGGTGTAGCAGTGCAGGACCTCGAGCACAGACACGTCCACGCTCTGCACGAACATGCTATTCTGTGAGCTACATTTTTCCAAAAAATCATAGTGGCACAAATGGGCGGAAAGACCTGGTGTAGCAATAAGCGCAGTGCTTTTGTTCAAAATAGCTCTCCATTCGGACACTGACCGTAACGTATTGGGCTCTGTAGAGCAGCTTGGAGCTGCAGCAAGTCCGTTATTTTACAACAGCCTCCCAGTCCTCTGTGCCAGCGAGCAGACTTTCTCTTCGTGTAGGTCTCCATAACTCGCATAAAGAATAGGACTCAATATGTAAACTAATTTTTTGGAGCCAATATTAATCTCACAACAACTTAAAATCAATTGTTTTCAATCAACTGCGGACAGTGAGGAACGTCTGAGGAACGTATCACGGCAAGTGCAGCCCCCTCACTATGAGGAGTTAAGGAATCCTTATTGATGAACAGGGTATATGGGACATACTCTTTTAGGACAGCTTTACTATGTGCTTAAGCAGCAAATTTAAAAGGCTAAAGACTGAAATATTCATACCTAAGATACCTAAGTTAAAGGCAAATATTTAAATATCCACTCAACACTTATCTTTAAACACCATATAATCTACAACGGAACAAAATCCTATGTTAACTTCATTTGAATTTAAAATTCATATCACTAAAGATTGAATATAATTAATGATACCGACAGATTTTTTGTGACTCGAAAACATCTTGATACTTGACCTCAAAACGTCAGAATCGATTCCGGCGTCTGAAAAATTATTTTACTTGAGACGAAATTCACATACACGGGACTAGTATACAACAATGTTGCAAACCTAATTCGACTTTGAGCAGCCTTAAATCGCATAGGCCACAAAGAAAGATTTCAGCTGTATTTCTCTCTCGAGACTCGATGTAGGCTCTATTTTGAAGTTCGCCAGATAGAACAATCCCTCACGGCTCGACCGCTCCATATCTGGTCACCCGTGAGCGCAGCAAGTCCTTAGGTTTAAGGTTTTAGATCATAATTTAACACGCTCCCCGTAGTTTGACCAACCGGTATACCGATGAAAGAGTTCACTTCAACTGTTGCGTAAGGGTTTGCTTGTGTGTCGACACGCATATGAAACTTGTGTCTGAAGAGAAGCCTCGTATCTGAATACTGAAATAACAACTAAAACCCTTAATCCGAGTAAGGAGAGAAAGAAAAAACATAAAGGAAGCATGTCTAACTTCAAAACGTGAAAGTGTCTCCAAAATTCAAACCTAACCTTGCTATGGTCAACCTAATTAAAGAGCAACATAGGGAACGAGTGCAAATATGGGGCACATCGGGACCAACGGGTTAAAAAATTAGACTCGCGTAGAAGGAGCACCAAAAAGCCTTTTCTTCAGTAGACTCCTCTCAAGTAAAGGCTACCTCTATGCTTCATTTTTAAAGATGAGTTAGTAGTTAGTTTGAAGCTCTATATCTACATAATTTTATAAAAAGAGCGGAGAGACGAGACCGTTCAGCATGGACTATAGAGAACAGGGAATCCTTGTACATGATGTGTGCCAACACAGCATCCCTAGCGCATAGAAACAGCGAATTAAGAATAACGGGAAAGAAAAGAAAAGATAGGAAAGAAGACATGATGGTTAAGAGAAGCAAAGTGGGCAAAAAAGATAGAAGCCCCGAAGACCTATCTACAGCTGTGGTAATCTAACAGTGCCTCTTGAGGACGCTAGTCTCCATAGCATACGAAAGACAAACCTAACTAACCTAGCCCTGTTGCTTATCCCGTGCCACCTGAGAGATTTTATTTTTAAAATTTATTTTAAAAATATATTCATTACAGCAACACTCAAAAGATGTATAAAGCAGCTTAAATACGAGAAATAAGGAATGAATCAAATGTGACAGTAATGTAACAAACAGAATAAACCTGGGCTGAGCGCTGAAGAGCCGGCGGCTGCCGCAGCACTTGCTTCACGGTGTCCAAGAAGAGATGAAGCGGCAGCACCCGCAATGCCGCCACCATGGCCACTAGAGCCCTGCGGTCTCTGTGCACTGCCAGCAGCTGCTCCTTTAGGCTCCCCAACACCATCTCGCCCTCCTCGGTACCGGCTAACTGCAGATCAATGGCTCTGGTCGCAGTTTCTATACCAGAAGGAGCATCATGTAAGGAGTCCAAGTTCATTGGATGGCTGCCTCTACGCTGGCTAATGTGGAGGTGAGAGTCAAGTACGTCTTTGTTCACGTCCTGCAAGCTGTTGCTGCACGGTGAATTTTTGAGAAAGTTCTTCTTGGGCAAAGAGAGCGACCGCACAGGCCGGTCTTCCGTGTCGCTGTGAAGCTGCGACAAGGACTGGCAGCTCGCGGACTTGGAGAGAACAGCAGCATCGTGTTCTGCGCTCGTGGTGGGGGACTGGCCTCCACTAGCTGCTTTACATTCCTCCGCTTCTGACAAGCTCTGCAGGGATTCGGACATTTAGACGACAATCAGTTATGAAAACGATTGCAAATCAAATTTTTAATAGCAAAAGCACTTGTACGATAAGAAAAATGAGGAGAAAAATATACATGGAATGAAAAGGCCTTTTATAATTCTTATTCTAAATCACTCGCTTAAACATGTTTATAAGAGTATAATTACGAGTACATATTGCATCTATGGTTATAAGTTTCCTTACATGATGAAATTTAGGAAAATCAGGAAAATTACGAGGAATTTATCAACACGCGATTTCAGCAGTGAAAGCAATCACGAACATAGCCTACAGAGAAGTTATCTAATGGACCACTCTGGCAGCAGACACACAACATAATAGGGAAGACATGCTGTTTGACAAGGTCGAGCGAGGTACAGTAAAGAAAACTCACCTGCCAAACGAGGCTGATGGCAACAAGGAAGTCGGGCGCATGGTGGTGACAAATGGGAGACAAGAACGCCACGATCTGCTGCACCACAGCGCTCTTGGTACCGGCCATACACTGGGTCTCCATACCGTAATACTGCTTCGCTATGTCCGAGCTCTCGCTGAGCTCGTCGTCAGAAGATGTAACGAACCAGAGCGGTAGAAGCACGGCCACCAAGCGAGGTAGGTGGCAAAGTAAAGCCTTGCGGGCAGCACTCGCAGGATCTTGGTCTGCAGCGTCCAAGGAGTCTTCAAGGGCATCGGCAACGGGAGTGAAGACATTCAGGATGTTGAAAAACATTTGACTGGCGCCATGGGAGCCTACAGTGGCACTACTGGCGACGCCGCCAGAGCTCATGGAGGGTTTGTTCGAGGAGCCAAGATAAGGAGCTCCGCATATCATAGTGGGAGACGACTGATCTAACACGCAGAAGTGAACGATGGTTGTGAGCGATGAAAGTAAAGTAAGAGTATAGCCAGGAGGAACTGGGCGTAAGGATGGCGGTAAAGTATTGTCGTAATACTTGGGTAGTTCTTCCAACAACGTACACAAGAAAGAGGACGTGCGCAGGGCATTAGTGGGAAGTGCACTACTCATGTAGGGCAGCGTTGAAGTGAAGAGCCGCAGCCACGCAGTGTGCAGATGTCGCGTGTGTTTCTGACCCAGCGCTGAGAACACTACACGCAGAAACATTGGCTGGGCAGGAATGGGCAGACCAGGTTGGTAGTGAGCAATAGAATGAGATTTTGTAGTAGATGAGTCCTTTTTAGGTATGCTATTATCAATTTTGCCAGAAGTGAGAGCATCTTCTAATTTTATGAGAGATACAGTTAGATTCATGACATTCAAGAGATAAGTTTCGTGTGCAGAGGATGAACGTTCGCCGTTCCTCCTGTAGTTGTAATCCAAAAGCTCCTGAGTAAATGTCTTTGCCTCCAGAGCTCGATTAGTTCTATCGTTGATGGCGCTGCTAGGCAGCCGCATGGCGTGCACGGTGGCAAGAAGGCAATACAGCACGCACTTTTGCACCTTGCATTTGTTCAACAGATCCAACACATAGGGAGCTAACCCTCTGGGCGATTCAAGTACCAGTGACGACAAGTTTGTGAAAATGAGCTCTAATATTTCAACGGCGACAACCTGAACTTCCATGTTGTCCTGCAGGTGCTCATCTTCCAATCGTAAGTGTGGTAGCTGAGGATAGTATGATCTGATGAAGTACAAACACACAGTAATCACAGCTTGCAAGTACATCACAGACCTATACTGTCCCACAATATCACTAGAGTCGCCACTATCGAAGCCATGCCCCAGGACACACTGTTTGTGTCGGGCCATCAGGACCATCAGCTCAGACTGCGACTGCAGGGCAGAAATGCCCGTAGAAGCAAATGACAACAAGCTAAGCTTCGGTTGACTTTCAAGAATGTTTCGAAGTAGAGTTAACCCATACAAACATTGACCACTGTCAACTAGTTGCGTGTACAGAAGCATGTGGGAATGCAGAGGATGCAATGTCATGTCCGATGGCTTGAGACTGCCATACCCCGGGAGTGGGTCATCCGTGGTGCTATCCATAGACCCACTTTCGGACTCTGAAGGCTGGTTGCGAGCGCACTCTTGAAGAGCGCGGTCCAATATCTCATTGACAACACTTTCTGCGATCTGTTGTGGACTCCATGTCACTGAATCTCCAGCATTCTGCTTGAAGGTTAATTTATCTACACCTGCAGCGATCGGCTTGGCAGAGGATTGGCTATCTTCAGATGCTTGGCTCCGCAGAGAGGGGGCCTCGTCTTCTCCATTGGTGCTGGACGCTTCAGTGGCGTCCTCGAGCTCAGTGACTGGTGACTCACTCGCCACGCCTGACACGTTTTTGTTCATGTCAGACATGTCCTCCATTTCGAGCCAGGGATGGCGCGAAAACGGGTTAACAAGAACTGACATATGATGCTCGTCGTTGGTTCCCATGTACGGTACTTCGTACTCAGGTAGCTGCACGTTCTCAGTGATCAGTTTGTTGTTCATGAGAGTAGTGAGAGCAAGAATTTGCTTTGCTGACGGAGAGAATATTTTTTTGGAATGTAAAGAATTAGGCCCATCCTTGCTGACGTGGTACATCACGTCACCGCCTTCAGAGCTGATGGCGTAGATGAGCGAGTCTGACGAGCAGTCCCCTGCCGCCTCCGATGAACGTTTGCTGCCCATCATCTGCCACACGCGAGAAATGTTGGCGATAAGAGCTCAACGTCCCTAAAATATAGATCACTCTTATACCGCTTTATGTGCACCTGAAGGGGATAAAAACTTAATCGTGACCTGGCAGTGTAGATTCAGCTACTGCACTGCAAGTGATAGGAAAGCAACAGTTACTGCGCTATTATGGTAATGACACTAAACATGTAGACAGGGAGTAATTGAACCAGAAAAATACTAGGTTGGATGAAAACGTAAGGCTCGAACTTTATTATCAATATTTCACAAGAGTTGATCACACTTGTATCTCAATATTATGCCTTCGAAATGTCTCTGCAATTAATCTATCCCAGTTTTTTCAAATTATTTACGTTTTGTTAATGACTTTTAAAATTTGAACCCATCTTCGCCCCATCCAAAGATTTCATCAGAAATGTTTGAATTCCATAAAGGTAGGGGAATAATGCTATAAATGAAAGAATTTACAGGTAGTAGTTTTTCAGTTCCCGAAGCATGAATTTTAGTTTTAAAAAATTATAAGGCTAGGAATTAGATTAAATTAATAGTTAGTTTAAAGCTCGCTATCCATATGAAATGTGATCCAAAAAGGGCCAAAAGAAGCGGCCATTTAGTATGGACTAGAAAACAAGGAATCATTACACAAGATGTGTTCCCACACAGAATCCCCTGCGCATAGAAACACGAAGTTAAGAATAAAGAGAAACAAAAGACAAAGAAGGGATAGCAAAGACGGTGTGAAAATTGAAAAAAGTAAAGTGCCCCGAAAGACAGAAGTCCTGAGGGTCTACAAATAGCTGAGGTATCCTAAGAGTCCCCATGGAGACGCGCCAGTCCCATAGCGTATGACAACCCGAACTAATACAGCTCTACTGCATATCCTCTGCCACCGGAAATTGATACAAATGTATCAGGAGATATCTCACAAAACCCCACCATTAGCACTAGGAAACTCGTAGAAGAATTAAACGTAGCCCATACAGCCGTGCTTCACTTACTGAAAAGGGTTTTCCGGAAAGGTTTTATATGTAGGAAAATAGATCCCACACGAGCTGTATCCAGTAAATCTGCAGCCACGTGCTGCTTGTTGGGAATCATTTCTTGCAGAATCTCTAAGACTTTGTTTAGAAATACTGCTTTATCTTCCAAATACTCTCGATTTAGCACCTTCATATTATCATTTGCTTCGAGGACTACAGAGCCATTTGGACGGTCTTAAATTGACGTCAAAAAGAAGTAAATAAAATGGAGTTGAACTCACATCTCGATGAAAAACAAAATTTGAAAATCGTGCTTTTTACGCTTATTGACAGATGGAATAAGGTCTTCGGAAGCAATGGAGGTAACGCTCACGAAGAAAACATTTTGGAATTCTCGTACATCTACAAAAAAAAATGACGTTATATTCAGACCTTACCTCAGTCCCGTTGCATCTTGCGTGAGTCAGCTGGACAAAATATACTCAGGTTTTTGTCATACGCAGGTTGACGATGCACGAGCTTTTTAATTCTGTTTTAGTTTTTGATTTCTCAATTTATAAATGCGCATTTTTTGCCCGGGAATTTTGTTATGTAATTTACATTATATATAAATTATCATTCCATGACATTCACTGACGATGTAATTTTACGAAACCAGACTGGTTTGAGTATCAATATATGTTTTTATAGCAACGATCGTGCTTCTTTTTATACTCAGGGTTAGATTCCATATTAATAAACCAATTTCTGAAAACATTTCATATTTATATATTGACATCTTCATTTTAACATACACCTTGAAGTCGGACATTTCTTTTGTACCAATCTGAAACTATGAAAGGCCAAAATGTAGCAGAATTCTGTTCTTAGCAATCTATTTCGCAGAGCCATAAAAAGTTTAAAAGCGCACTGTGCTCTGTACACATTATGTCACTTCAGGCCCTTCAATCTTCACGTGCATTGGAGTCATAATTTTGTCCACAACATTGCTCCACAAAAATAAGGTAGCAGGGCCACGCACCTTTAACATAACGATTCTATTGCCTCATGCAACACAATTCGTTGAAGAGTTTCGTCTCAAGCATAAATGAGATGTACGAAGACCACATTCAATCATGGCGTAAATTATATATTCAAAACTAAAACAGTCAAGAATTACCTAACATTCCGACTTGTTACAACTAACCGTCGTCGTCTCTACAATGCGTTTTAATGGTGACCGTAATGACCTTCAGTGAGTAGCAAAGTCGTAAAAGTATACGGATCAGCTTTGCTATGAAAGGCAAGCAAAAGCTCTGATTCAACAGAAGTTGCGTCAATGCTCTTAGCCATTTTCTGTCACCTCTTTGTTTAATATATACTTTTGGCATACGCACCCGGGCTGACGCCAGAAAGATGTATTGGGCACTTTCATAGAAAAAAAGAAATAATTATGCTGGAAAAATTGACGCAAAACTAGGCTGACAGTAACTCCAACTAGAACTGATGGTACTGCCGAGCGTTACATGATTACAGGTCCTTTCCACTATTTTGTCGCACTAAGAAGGCCTTAATACTTCGCATTAGTTTAATGAGTTAGCCCTTTATCCTGTGTTTAGTTTAACCAATTAACAGTTTAGTTTTTACTTCTTTAATACACGGTTGACTGATTTTATTAAAAACTCACGGGAAATTTTCAGAGCCCGGCAAATTATTGACTGATGCTCTATAACCGGCTTGACTGAAGCTCTACAAGCGGTTTGACTACAACTCTATAAGCGGTTTGAACAGTCAAACCATACCGATCAAAATTAAAACAGAACTGATCGGTTTTAGGTCATTGAAAGAGCTACAAACTTGCTTTTTTTGCAAAATTTGTTTTTTTTTTGAAGCATTTGAATGCCTGAGAAGTGTCAAAAACTGATGAGGACTCAAACTAGCCACATGCCTTCTCGAAAGATGCTTGGCACACCTGGCACGTTTACTGAGGCTCAATGTACACTGCAAGAACATACGTGACTATTGAGAATTGTCTTTTAAAACGTAACTATTTTTTAAAACAATTCAGTCTGTAACTGAACGATTTCTTTAAAAAAATAATTGCAACGACAATCTTAAGACGGTGCTCTCATTACTGCTAAAAGAGGAGCGGTAAAAGTCAACTGTGATTTATCGAGTCTTCGTGATACCCGGCCAGAGCACCGACGAGGGTTGTTCAAATGAAAAGAATTATACATAATTTATTACTGGTATATTCCAAGTTTGTCTATTTTAACCCTGCGTTAATTTTCTGTGGTTTGGTCCTAAGCAGTTTTCAGTCCAACCATGTTTAGAAAATCCACGACACAAACGTAGGGTTTAAGCATACACCTCTGTCTGCAATGATCAGGTGTCTTTGTTCGGCCTAGTTGGAAAAGTTCTTGAAACTCATTATCAGGAGATCTTGTAGCAGCTCTTGCAGGTCAGAGCAGAGCACAGACCTAACCACCGGGTCTGAGTAACTCAGGAGCGACAAGCGAAACAACCCATGAGAAGTGCATGCAGGCAGGGCCCAGCACTGACCGGGTGGAGCTGGTCGTTGTGAAGGGGCGTGACGGTGACGTGCTGGACGCTGATGCGGCGCGTGTGGGGGTGCAGCAGCAGACACAGCACAGGGTCTATGATGCGTGCCGTGTCGCCCGAGCTGAGCCCCTCGCACAGCCACTGCTGGGCCTGCGCCCTCTGCTTGCTGCTGCAGCTGCTTTGGCTGCCGTGATGTGAGCGCAGCCACTCTAGCATCAGGAACAGGCATCTGCGTGCACGCTCAAAATTAGTTACCTAATTACACATACGAGTCCAATATAGCACACCGATCTATGTAATGGTCCACCTACAGTAGGTGTAATGATTGTTTAAGACGTAAAAATAGTCTGTAGCATTAGAAATAAACATAAAGGTCGTCTTACTAACGAAACAATTAAAATCGTGCCGTGAGAATACTATATTATATATGTACAATTGTACACCGGAGCAATAAAGGGATTGCGATTACATGTGCTTTATAAAACAACACTTATGAATGACATAATGAAAATAGTGGGATAAAAAGCAAATGAAAAAGCCATCAGGAAGAGAGCAAAAGAAAGCGTAGCAGCATTGCCTGACCGGTCGAAAGTGTGCGGTGTGGTCCTGGTGGAAGCGCTGGCGCCGCAGTGGCGGGACAGCTGCCACAGCGCCAGCCAGCGCTCCACAGCGTCCTGACACGAGGCCGCACCGGGGGGCGGGCAGATGGACTGCCCCGTGTCCACCTGAGGCCCTGCGTCCTTGGGCCTCGTGCGCTGCCAGCCGCAGCTGGAGGAGCGCGTCAGCTCGGCCAGCAGCTGGCGCTCCACCAGCGAGGGGCAGGTGGGGCTACGCGCTGCCGCTACCTGCACGTGTCACAATCTCACGTCACACACGACACCAGGGCCACCACCGCTAGACAGCAAGGCATGCATAAGTCCTTGCTAAATGCCAGGTAAAATGAGCTTGTACTCATACGATCCAAAATTTATTCCATCAGAAAGAAATTGGCACAGAAGTTGGAAAAAGGGGGCCATGTTTGCTCCTGAGGCAGCCTGACCGACCGTTGCGGCCAGCGTCTGCATGTGTGAGCCCCAGCGGGCACTCGCACGTAGCGCTAGCAGCAGACAGCCTTCCATGTGACGTTTAGTGGACACTCATTTTGATGTAATTTATACGAATTCACACCCATGCATTTAATAGCACTCGACGGGATTAAACTATTTGTTTTGTGCGTAGTGACGCAGCCTCTCATTACCAAAAAAGTTCGCTGGCAAAATTGTACAGAAATGCAGGGGCAGCTCGAACATCAGCTCCATTCCCATGGAAAAAATAACGAGTCAAAATAACAAACTGCAAAGTACTTCCTAAGGCCTGCAGGTGAACATAAGAAGTTATAGGTATGAAAACAACTATATTTTTTGACGTTGAAGTAAGAAGATCTAAGACAAGAACAGAAGTAAATGTTGACAGTCAAACCGTCGATAGAATCGAACATGGGCAACATCTCTCTCCCACTCACACACTAAAGAGCACGAAAACCGAAAGCGAACCTAGTGATGGATCTAAACTTCATAACACTAATTTTTCTTAAATGATACTGATCTGGTGGGAGCCCACGGAAGTCACAATATTCAAAAATCAAGCCTTTATGACACGGACCAGGACTACAGTAATTAGCAAGGATCTCCTAAATCGGTCTTTGTTACCCCCTGATATGAAGAAGGCCAAAGCACCTCACAACATTCATATCTTCAGAGCACACCAGGCATGATACGAAGCAGCAAAATAGGTCGAGGACACGGATGCTCAATAGGCTAGTGACGTTATTAAATTCCCTTTTCCACTCTGCTAGAAGTCGTAGATATATATTTCATGGATTATTCTAAAAAAAGAAATACGTACCAGCATACAGGCAAACTCAAAATACAAAAGTGTCTCCCAAATTCGATTAATTAATAGATTTTGTTGTTTCCCCAAGTCAATTACGTTTTTATTTTCTATTTTAATAACAATTCATTGAAAATGAAAAGAGGCGTAGCAGAGTAGGCTTGACGTGAGTGCAGCGAAGACCTCACCTTATTTCGACGAGCTGCCGCCGACTGAGGTGCCAGCGACGTGATGGAATGCAGTCTGAGCAGCAGCTCAACACTGCGCACCTGCGTGGGCTTGTGAGGCTGCCGCAGCTCCTGCCACAGCGAGCGAGTCACTTCCTGATAGAAGAGGGTGCGGTGCTGCAGTGTGCTCACGTGCTGCGGGAGCAGCCGAGGCACGATGCTGATGGCACTGTGCGCCTGCAGCGCCAGCACCCGCCACACTGACACCTCGCTGCCCCCTATCATCACAAGCTCACACAACGTGGCCAGCGCTGAATGCTGCAGAGCTGTGCAGTGAGAGCCGCAGCAGCTGCAAGCCAACAGTCCTAAGAGCCAGTCAGGCAAATCATGGTCGCTGTCGCACCGCATAGAACTTGGATCATCAGTGACCTCGATGTTGCTGCTGGGAGGCGCTCTCCCTACTTCTGACTCAGTGTCGGCAGTCATCGTAGTCTTACAGAAGTCCTGTCTAACACCATTCCGAGGGCTTAAGTGATGTGCTTTGTCAGAAGAAATAGGGATTGAAGAAAGATCGATGAGCACAACACAAGCAAAGTCAAATGCAGTCAGCTCTTGTCGAAAGTTTTCATTTAAACAAACAATATTGGCAAGTAAGGAGACACAGGATCGAGTAGGACTTTCGTCAGAAGCTGAATGTTGTAGCGAATGCCTGCAGGAGGAGGCACTTTTAACACAGGCATCTCTATGTTCAGAACAGGCGAGGCACTCGCGAAGCAGGCTGCTAACTTCCTTTGAGCTGCTCCGGTCTTCAGGCTGTAGCAATGCCACTCTGAACGAATCTATGAAAAATTTCTCGCTAAAGATTCTCTTAAGTACAAAAGATAGGAAGAATTTTTCGAAAACCACAACGTAACTTAGAAGTGAACGAGAAGCCGTGATGTCTACGCTTTCGTGAGGGGCATTACGTGAGGCGGAGCTGACTTCCTGACTGCTGACAGAGAACGAGTCTCGAGGCGCGGTGTCGATAGCTGGCACCTTGGCCGCGAGCTGACCGGGCAGCTCCGGCTGACCGCTCATGAAGACACTGCTAGCGGCCGCTTCCGCATTAGCGGGGCCCGTCACAGCCATGGTTGACATCAACTTCTGAAGCAGTTTGTGGCAAAAATTAACTCCAGAATTTAGCTCCGTGGCAGCTAATACGTCCACTTGCTCAGTCATAAATTCAGTGACCACAAAAAGCACATCGATCAGTTTGGCTGCTTCCATTTGTTGAGGGGTGTCAAGAGGGAGAGAGTACAAGAGGTGAGACATGAGGGTACACAGCTCTGAAAACGTGGTACGGCCACAGCCGACGCTCCTGACGAGAGGCTGAGAGGCAGCCTCTTCCTTCTGCTGATGGCGTACTCCATCACACTTGTGCAAGAGTCTGACGAGTTGTTGCCACGGGTACCACGGCTGCACCGCGCCAAGCACTAAGCCTGCGCTCTTGTTCAACTCTGTGAGATACTTGCTGTTACCATCACCACAGATGGCATCTCTGCTCAACCAGCCAGCTGAGTAGCTGGTGTTGGTGCTGTTACTCTCTTGCGTCTGCTGGCTGTTCACCTTCAGGGCCTCGCACGAGTGGTACAAGCACCTGTAACGCACGCATACAGCGTTATATCAACAACACACTAATACAAGAACGTAAAATTTTATGAATAGTAATAGAATACGCAGGAAGAGAGAAAAATGGTTGCACAGTTTTCTTATTTTATGTCAGTCCAAAAAGAGTAATGGGGCGCTACTTCAGTACAATCAAGATCATCAAGCCACAATTACACGGCCGCACAATATCTCTCTACGGTAACATTGCTCTACCCAACCCGTTTCTCGGATCTTAGTACGTGTGAGTTTTTTTTCGTGGATGTACCTTATGTACATCGAATCATGAGTGTACATGAGCAAGCAAGCACACTGGCCGAACTAGAAATGGTTCTGCACCAGGAAATTGTTGCACTAAAAATCAGATGCGGAATCATGTTTTTAGCAGCCTCATCAGGAGATTTGAAACTTGCTTAGTAATACTCGTAAATGGATACTACTTAGATGCTGTCATCGTCAATCCGTAAAACTTTGTCTTCCCGATTTTTGTAACGGCTTTTAAACCACATATCATAGACGTATCTAGTCATAGTGAAAATATAAATGTGAAAATTAAAGCCTCATACGAAAGTTATTAACACAATACAATGCAATAATTTCAACGCACTCGGTACAAGACACTCCTAAAGGTTAAGTGCTTTATATGCAAAGATAAATCCGAGGATTACACTCATATTCACAAGAATTTTTCATGATATTTCAACCACGATGTATCAAACTAAATATTTATAATATCACTGAAACCTAAATGTAACACATATGAGTACGTCAGCCGCAATGATTGATTTCTTAGTGAGTTGTACTACTGTTAGAATAACTTCTATTCGTCTTTTGGAGACGAATCCCAGCAGTAGAAATTATTCTTGCTTGTAATATCAATCAATATGAGAATTTCCTCAAATTTGGGCTAACTCTTTCCACAGAGTGTAATCATAAAATTAATCGCTTAACTATTTGACTGGACAACGAAGGTGAGGGGATAGAGAAACATGTTTTTTAAACTGATGTTTGCAGAAAAAATACATTGCAAACAGAAAACAAAGTTTAATATCGAATTTGTTTGATGGGACAGTAGGGAGTTCCATGCGGCACCAGACGAGACGCCGTGATGCTATGCGTAGACATGCCACGCTAACACAGACACGTTCTGATGCCACCCGGTAGTGGTGGCACAGTGCACAACAAGATTCAAGAACCTCAATTCGGGGGACATAATTAACTTTTTACCAACCAAATTATATACCCGGTAAAGCTTTACTTTGTAAGAAAAACTAGCAACATACTGATGAGAGTGCATTTTGAGATCCACATTCTAGACGGAAAAGGGGTTAATAACGTAATCTAAGAACACCTTGCTTCATCTAGTATTCTTTCTCCAGCTGATCGAAGTGAGCAAGGAAAATTCTAATTTCATTATTATCAGTTAGTTAAAGCCCCCTAGCCACACCAAAGGCGATCTCAAGAGAGCGAAAAGAAGGAAACACGTCGAATGGACTTAAGAAAATGTGGAATCTATGCACAGGTGTGTTTCCACACAAGATTACACAAGATTCACTGCGCATAGAAACAACAAATTAAGAAAGAAGAGGCAGAAAAGAGAAATAAGAGATAGCGAAGAAGTTATGAAAATTGAAAGAAGCAAAGGGGGCACAAAAGAAACAAGTCACGAAGGCCCATAGCTAGGGTAACCTAACCGTGCTTCCCTGGGGTCGTCCCTCCCTATAGCACATAATAGACAAACCTGACTAACCTAACCTTACTGCCTATCGTATGTCCCTTGACAGGTGTTCTCTTCACATGCCCAGGAGTTTAGACAGCAGTATGTGCGAGATTCGCCTAAATTAAAAGAATTGCGACACAACAGACTCACGATTTGGTTAACATTCCTTAGTACGAAGTCTATTCAGAACAGCCCGAAGCAACAGTTGCTAGGGTACTCGAAAGCTTTCCTTCAAGTAAACTCCCAGACGTTTAACGACAGAAAGAAATCCATAAATTTTGCTTTTTCGCAGCAAGGGTAAGAAGGCGCAACAACACGAGACACGGCGTCAGTCCGACCGACTGGCGGCTCATCCTATGCGCTGCAGGCTCTTTGCAGATGTCTGCACAGGGTTCGTCACACGCCCGTGTTACTCACCCGAACACATTGTGTCTCACATGTTATTTCAATTGCTAATAAAACAGCAATAGGAAAGATTCACTCATCAGGATTGATACCACTTCACACGGCCTCATGCAAAGGAAATACAGTTCATCCACGACGACACAACGTACATAGGGTTCATCTGGACATGTTTTATCCGAGCCCACTAGAAATGTCATCTATCTCACCTGAGCATGTCCAGCAGGATGTGGTCCAGCATGTCCTGCCCCAGCTCGGGCCGGTCCAGCAGGCACAGCACCAGCTTGTAGGGCCGCAGGTCAGCAGGCACTCGGCCTTCGCTCTCCCGGAAACAACAAAGAATGCCCTGACCAAACGGGTATTATGTGATCATTTCAGAATTTTATAGTCACACACAATGTGCAGAGAAAAATTTGAGACCTCGATCAATGATTTTTACCTAACATGGAGCAAAGGAAAAAGATATTTCAGTATAAATAATTTCATGAAAGTATTGAGAAAAATTATTAATTAGTTTAAAGCTCCCTATCCACATGTAATGTGATCCAGAGAGATGGAAGAGATGGGACCAAATCGTATAGACTACAGAGAATGGGGAATCTATGCACAGGCTCTGTTCCCACACAGGATCCCCTCCTAATAGAAATAGCAAGTTAAGAATAAAGAAGAAAAAAAGACCAAAAAAGAGATAGAAAAACAGTGAAAATGGAAAGAAGCCAAAACACGAAAAACAGAAGTCTCTAAGGCCGATCTATAGCTGAGGTAACATAATAGTACTACCTAGCGCCGCCAGTACCCACAGCACACGATTGACAAACTAAACTAACCTAACCCTATTGTCTATCTTATGCCCCTGGGGGGTACCTCTACTAAAACAAACGGCTTAGCTTTTATTCTTTTTCTTTTAGCAAACAGAAATGTAAGTGCACCAGTGAGATCCAAGCTGAGTAAATCAAAACATGTAGTTCAAAGTCCTATTCAATTTTTCAGTCCTCTGTAGCTCATAAATGGATAGCGTCAAATTTTTTCCCCATTTGATAATAACAAATGACAGGACAATGCGACAAATAATTAATGGCAATAGGTGTTTTATTGATGACATAATTCTTCTCCCTTTTTGCACAGGAATAACTTTAACATGAAGCATAACATTGAACAAAATTCACTTTTTAATTGTGGTGTTTTATGACTTCAAGACAGTTTGCCGCCCCATTTATGGAATAGCATTAGTTTCGGTAACTGGACAACATTTTTCTTCCCATTTTCATTTCTGATTCAAGTCACCCACTAACAAGTTCCTAATAGATTAATGAGAAATTAACTTTATGTATTAACCCCTTCCCCTACAGAGACGAGTTCACTCATTTTTCTATAATTCGATTTTTCAACTCTGTACGAGTGAACTTGGTAAATGCTAAATTAAAAAAGCCACGGTACATGTTACTCATTTATATACCACAAATAATTTTGAAACATTTATTTACCACAAGTAATTTACATCAGATAC
>VOMN01068876.1:0-11256 GCA_014899125.1 Orchestia grillus | reverse complement strand
GCATTTTTTGACTGTTAGATCGATATGTTCTCGGAATCGACGATAACACCCAAGTCCCTAGCAATACACAATGTAAAGGGATGCATCAACAGCAAGGGAGGTACAATATTCACAAAAATACACACTACATAAACAAAATACGCCATGACGCTCGAAAGCACAGGAAAGTATGAACTGCAAGGAAAATCAACGCCTGCTCCTGCAAGGACGATTAATCTCTTTTTTACCTAATTAGTATTTCTCAGATTTGGGCTAGCAAACTCGCAAAAATTATTACTTCGAACAAAAGAGCTTAACACGTTAACCGCCATTCTCGACACAGGTAAAATTACATGTCGACAAATATCTCTGGTGAATTTAAAAATGGAGGATTTTGCTTTAAAAATTTCGGCCACCTTATCAATTTTCCTTTTAATTTAAATTAGCATGTACGGGTGATGACCAGAAATTTCATGAAAACTTGATAAATTTTCTTCATATATATTACTGCTTTGTCCAAGTTAGGTTAGGTTAGACGACCGCGTGTACCACATGTGGTCCACGTGGCGGTCAACGTGTTAAAAGGAGTTTTTTATTCGTCCTTTTGTGCTTTACCTCTCCCAGGACGACCGGTATAAACCGACCGTCCGAGAGCACCCACACTCCTGGAAAATAATACAAGTATCTTATTTACTATATTCATCAACAGAGAGGACGGATTAAAACGCAAATATCGCTTTTATATAAAGGTTGATTTTTTTTAAATGATGGACGGGATCAAAAACCTTCATCAACACCTATTATATCAAACGGACTTTTAAAAATTGACCATCTATAAAATTCTGAGATATACCGGTTTTATTTGATGTCGATGTATTCTTAGGGTATACTTAAAGGGAAGAGTTTACAGTGGTAAGCCGACAGATCTACACCANAATCCCGGTTTAGTTTATGTTCCTGACAAATCGGCCGCTTGATACACGTTTCAAAGTGGCACAACTTTTTGCGGTAAATAAAATGTAAATTAATTGCTTCCTCCGGCAGAAATTGTGAGCACATTTCTCGTCACAATAGTCAAGGACATTGGATTGAGGTTTTGCCTTGCTCTGAGTTATTCAAATACAATTTTCAATACATCCCAATTCACTCAAATGAAAAACATAAATTTGGAGTAGCAATGAAAAACATGAAAAAACTATAATTCAAGTGAATTGCTCTGACTTATCACCTAAGTCCGTCCCAAGTACTACAGTGTATGAAAGCCTTGAGTTCTGCTGCATACTTTCATACCCCAACGGTGTCATCCAAATCCTGTAAATAAACTTAGAAATGCACCAGAAATTGAAAAATGCATTAAAAAAAGAGGAAAAGGCTGAGCGTCAGGGCCGGGTCCCGCCACCCGCCGCAGCCGCCGCACACCTGTGTAAGATGTATTATTTGCCCTACACAAATTATCCTGCAAAAATTTCAAATGCTACAAGGTGCAGGCGAGTGCAAATTCCCTAGGGAAAATGTGACAGATTCAAATTTTTACCTCGGGTGTCACAAGCCAAAAAAAATAAATTGTAGGGAAACTAAAAAATTTCCGGAGTGAAAAAAAGTTAAACCTAACCTCCAGAGGAGCAGTTCTCGTGGAAATGGAATTCTCCATGTCCAAAAGCATGCAATTTGTTTTATTTCGAGACATTTTCTGAGAAGCGGCGCTTTCTCTATGCGGAATGCATATTTAGCATTTCCCTACGCTGCTCAGGATGACAATCCCCAACTCCCCATGAACGTTTTGCTTCTTCAGAAATACGTGCGTGAATGTTTTCATTTTGGTACCAAAACACGTAGGCAGACATTAGCAAGCACCAGAACACGTGGGCAGACATTAGCAAGCACCAGAACACGTGGGCAGACTGTATCAAGCACCAGAATACGTGGGCAGACTGTATCAAGCACCAGAACACGTGGGCAGACTGTAACAAGCACCAGAACACGTGGGCAGATTGCACCAAGCCAGTGGCATACGGCAACACACAACGCGTTAATCAACTCATGAAAAAGAAGTCAAGTCGTCCAAAGCTTGCACTAAGTAGTCAATTTATATCAGCAGATTTATAACGCCCAGTGCACGCACCACGGATCAGGAAAGCGGTAAGCTTCATGTTGGCTCGTCGCATTTTTACATTAATTTATTTTAGCATTATAAGTTTAACAGCCTGGATGGCATTGAAGCCCCAAAATACCGATTTTGCATGACTAGCTCAAACCCATGTACCTCCCGCATTGTATTAAGTGACCTCCACACCACCACCAGTTCCACTCAGCTGCACGCTCCATACAGCCATAAGTACCATAAATCCTTGAGTCTCAAACAACAGTTACTTCCATGCTGCCATAAACGCCATAGATCAAAAGATCTCTCGCATCAATTAGCTCCACATAGTCACAAGAACCTTAAATCCATAAGTACCACACAATCAAAAGACCCATAAGGGCATAACTTATAAACGGTCATTAATCCCACACGACCATAAATTTTATAAATCCTCAAGTTCCTCATAGCCACAAATAGCCTAAAGCTGAAAGTCCCACAGAATCATATGTCCCACAAAGCCATAAGTCCCACAAAGGTAAAGTCCCACAAAGCCAAAAGTCCCACAAAGCCAAAAGTCCCACAAAGCCAAAAGTTCCGTAAAGCCGCAAGTTCCGTAAAGCCGCAAGTTCCGTAAAGCCGCAAGTTCCGTAAAGCCGCAAGTCCCGTCAAGCCGCAAGTCCCGTCAAGCCGCAAGTCCCGTCAAGCCGCAAGTCCCGTCAAGCCGCAAGTCCCGTCAAGCCGCAAGTCTCGTAAAGCCGCAAGTCCCGTAAAGCCGTAAGTCTCGTAAAGCCGTAAGTCCCGTAAAGCCGTAAGTCCCGTAAAGCCGTAAGTCTCGTAAAGCCGTAAGTCCCGTAAAGCCGTAAGTGCCACAAACCTAACACAAGATTCACGTGACGTTGAGCCGTCCTGCGACGCCGAGCAGAAGGGGCGCTGTGGCCGGTGCTGCAGCGCACGTTCCGTGAGGACTTGGGCTCCCGCCTCCATTATTCAGGACGCAGCAGACGTCCGTCACAGTAACAAGTCAGGTCAGGCTCTTACATCATGTGTGACCTCGCTGCTTCTNTCTTACATCATGTGTGACCTCTCTGCTTCTCTTGCTCGACGCCACCAAAAACCAGAGTCCTGGTCGGGCCTGGGAAAAAGGCCGTGGCTTGGTTTAGTTCGGCGCTAATGCGTCGTTCTCTTTCTCTGGATAAATACGTGCGTGCACTGTGGAAATGTGGCGTTCAGTAACACTCCCCCCTTCTAGCCGTCGCCCTACCCCTCAAAGAAAAAACAAGTCCGGGGTGGTACTGAAAAATGGACGTCTCTTGGGAATTTCTGGCGTGAATAACTAAAGCGGGCGACTTGTTGCGCGAGTACCGAGGTCCGTCCATGCAAGTTTGAATGCGTCCATCAGCGGCTGGAATATTCTACGGAGAGATGAACGACACTCCCGACGAACCGCATTCATTGTGAGCAAAAAGAGAGGAAAATAGCCCTGTTCATGTTTAGGTAATTTGATGAACTAAACTCTAAGACTCTACCAAATTTGATCAACATTAAGGAATTTTTTTCCGTCTATCCTTTGATACGCATACATTATTAATCTTTACGATGCTATTTTCTTGAAGATCAAAAACCAGATTTTCAAATCGACCGTTTCACGAATACATATTTTTCCGACAATTTTACTCGTATCAGCCACACAACATAGGCAGCTTCATTAATATGGGCAGTGTTCTAAAAAAATCAAACTGCGTACACATCCCACCAGATATTTACACGCGATAGTGGTCTGCCCTTTACTACGCTGATTATTCGTCACAAAGTCGCATAAATAATTCACTTCTCATGCCAATTACTCATCACACTGATGGTTCCCTCGCAGCATTGTCCCTTCGCTCTAAAAAATGAGTCGTTTTCTTTTAAAGCATCATGCAATCACTCATCACACAAATCGTTTGTTTGAAGCACATTGTCTATGCACTTATCGCCCTAACATTCTCTTGCAGCATTGTCCATTCACTCATCACATAGATCCCTCCCTTACCAACCCTGCCTATTCACTCAACTTCAATCTCACACTAATAAAATTATCCGTTCATTACTAGTTACTACCGTGTAACACTGCTCTTGCACGAGCAACAGTTCCACAGACGTCACGCACGACACACCTCACAAATACGCGTCTCAGGTCCACCTCGCCGCCACCACTCGTGGCACCGATCATGCAGTGATGGCGGCGAGCACTGCACGGCAGCCGTATCACATACTCGTATACGGCTGCTGAACGCTGCGTTGCCGGCATAAATGAAGTCCTGGGGGGACTTCGTTATTCCTGGAAATTCAAGCGCCGGTCTCCCGGCGAGACCGTCAACAATTTACTGAAGAGAGCGCTTTGCCTTGGCAAAACAGCGTTAGTAATTTCCGCCGAGTACCTTCACAAGCCTACTCCATAAGAACTTGTAATTTATTTCAAGTAATGTGATGCTCCGAAACCAGAAGCAACTAAAAAAAATGAGCGGTACTGATGAACATTCGCTTCGAGGGAGAGACGATTTTTAGACACTTCATGTAATGAAGCTGACTGTGTCGAAGGGAAAATGGAGAGCGTTGTTATGAAGGGCAACTTATTACGGACGCTCCAAGTATCAGGTTAGTGCCCAGCATTAGATGGATAGCCGAGAAAATAGTCTATTGTTGCAGGTGCGCGCTCAATGGGCTCCGTGCAATATTCTTCATAACAGTGTTTTGGCACTTACCCTAACTGAAAATAGAGGATATTAGCGACGGACGGTAATTATACTGCCGTGACAAGAGAGAACGGTGGACAGCGAGCGAATTTTTTTCCAAGCTGCAATGGGGGTCTGCAGCACTGAACATGAGCACTAGAAAATTTCAAATCGTTTTTAAAGACTAATGCGGCAGTAGAAAATGGAAAGGAGCGTTTTGTGGAAACCTGCTCTCGAATTAATGCTGTCTGGCGCTGCGTATCGTCCCTGACACATGTTCCTGAAGTAATACAGCGCACCTGGGAACATTTAATGAGACGCAATTTGATTGAAGAAAAGCTTACGAAGTTGAGGGTTGAGAAGATGAGTTCACGTAAGTTTTTGCCTCTTCCCGGCGAAGACTTACTGCAAATTTCTGAGGTAGCGCTAGCGGAATAGAAACTGCCCTAAATTATAGAAGAACACAACCAGTTGTCATTAGACTGTGAGCTCGCTCGACTAATCGAAATTCTAAGAAAGTAGTTATCTTAAATATTAGCACAAAGTTTGCCTACGTTCATCGTCTTACGGCTAAACGATCTCCGCTTCTGGCGCTTTGAATAATCATCACCATCATAGTTTCCTGGTGGATTAGCGTATTATTCGTTGGCTCAAAGCTCCGTCCACGTGAGACGTGGTCCACAGAAAGCGAAGAGAAGGGACCATTTAGCATGGACTTTGGGGAACGGGGAATCTATGCACCAGGTTTGTTCTCACGCAGGGTCCCCTGCTCATGGAAAAAGCAACTCAAGATTGGAGATCAAAGAAAGACAAAGAAGAGACAACGAAGATGATGCGAAAGTACAAGGAAGCAAAGTGGGTATGAAAGATAAATTTGCCAAGGCCTAACTATAGCTGAGGAAACCATTGGTTCCACTGGTAATAATTGTATTTTCAACTTGTCGAAAGTTTAACGTTATACGTGTTATGACAAAACTAGCGGGAAATCCCGAACTAATTTGAAAAACCGGTTGTGGCAGAAAAATATCTCCTATTTCTTCATGCTGCGCCTAATCTTTTGTAGGTCAACTCAAACAAAATTTGCGTCGAGAATACGAAAAATTCACATAAACTGCAATATACAGTCGAAGTGAATACGAGTGTAATCATATAATGATAGGCAAAGGAATTCTTCATTCCGCTTTGAAGCGAAGGAACATTCACGCGATATAAGTATAACTCCACGCAATAATCTGAAGACGATATCTGCGTTTGCACGAGCGTTAAAATGGACGAATCACCAATTTGAAGGCTGGAGCTCAAAGTCGTTCAATTTTACGTACACATTCGGAGTGGCTCCCACATCTCTTATTGCCATCAGAAATATTAACGTGAGATTTTATTTCAAAATAAAAAAAAATCGATAACACGCAGTGATGTAAATGCAGATCATCTCACGCATGAAATTTACGCCTTCCACTTAGGTTCCAGGAGTACATTGTTCAATGTCGCTAATGAAATACCTCGTAGATGTTTTAGCTTCAAAGTTATACCAAAAATTATCTGCGTTAGAAATATTACCTAATTTTTGATACGTGAATACTGAAATTTCTCGCTATCATTCACGTCCAAACTTCTATGCTTTAAGAAACGAGTAACAGTGTACCTCACGATTCTGTGAAAATTCTAGGCTTCCCGACACATTTTCAAATCACTGAATTACAGGATGCATCCTAGCTTCAGACAAGAGCCATTATTCGCTATGATCTGCCGAATTCTCCAGGCCAAATGACCGTCGACATACCAAGCCTCTAAAAATAACACGATCACAGACCGTCAAACACTCCTGCCAAGCCGCAAGCGTCACACCGTCAGTAAGTAACTTGACAAGCAGCCAAAGAGTTCGTGCCAGCATTTGATCATCACGAAATGTGATCCAAACTTTACTCGACGTCGAAGCAAGTAATATGTGCCCTCAAAAATAAGCCTCGGCCTCCGGAGCTATGGAACAGTTTCTCGAAAAACTGGAAGAATATCGTGGTATGAAGCGCAAGATTACTGGCCCCGACAACCCGCACAATGACACTAATTTATAAGGGCCGGATGATAGAGGACAGCGGGCGGGCGCTGACCAGACCATCGATCTGGCGGTCCGATGAGTTCAATTGCCCTGACTGGCACGGCGGACTTTTGCGGCACCGAGTAAAGAGATGTCAAGGCAAGGGAGGGTGGCGCTCCAGGGTGACGTCTAGTGGACGTACAGAATGGAAACACAATTGAACCTGAATAGCTTTATCTGCACGAGTTTTATGCAACACAAATGTGGATAAATTTACAATAGCAGCATTAACACAATGGAACGAACATAGCTTCATCATACATTTAACACTATAAAACTTAAATAGCTACACCCACGAAGTAATACACTCCACAAACCGTAAATAACTCCCCCCACGCAGTAATACACACCACAAAACGTTAACAGCTCCACTCACGCAGTAATACACACCACAAAACGTAAATACCTCCACCCACACAGTAATACACACCACAAAAAGTAAATACCTCCACCCACACAACCCGCAATTCGAGCTCGATCACCTCCTTAATAGGCACATCGCTCATCTCGTGAACCGCTTTGAGGCATCCATTGAGCCGGCAAAAGTAGAGGCCTTTTGAAGGCGATTTTCTTTAGGGTCATCAAAGGAAATCTATAGCTTTAATTACAAGCGTACCGACGCTAATTGATGCTGCTGAAGGATCCGGAGGGATATGCTCTCGAACAAAGCCGCCCGTGTTAATTCCTGCAGCAGAATTTGCGGTCAAGGGGACAACTATTGCTCAAAAATGGACAAAAAATTATATGTTTAACCTTGAATTTGATTACTGTTTTCGTAGTCGGTACTTCACATCAATGAGACACTATTGCGTAGTGTCATCGTTCTTTATTGCATGCTAACAATTTCTATCACTTGTACGTTGGAGTGTTGACCCTCTGTGCACTTAATTACTGGTACAATTTGAAGATTTCTTTCACCGCAAAAATTATTTTGAAGTTCTCTTGCATGGAGAATTACAAGAACAGATACGAAAAACACCAAATTTATTACACATTCACCTGGCCATATATGGTCTAACAATGCTTATACCATTTTCATAATCATTACCCTAAATTATTAGAAGAAGTCATATATGACCTCCCAGGACATAAAGGACTCGTAATTACGGGAGACTGAACTTTAGGACGCGTGTATCGAAGCGAGACGTCTCGTGGTGGCCTATTGAACTGCAGTAAGAGCATTGTACTCGCATCATATATTCAAATTATCGCATTCATGAGTAATGAAGTGTTTATGGTGGCTTTTTTGCCGGTCTGTATAACAAATAGGCTGCTGCCAGTGACGACTTGGTAAGACCAATGAGAACTTGGTAAGCAGAAGAATATTTTAAGATAAAAAATGGATGGATGTTAGTTTTTCTATCTGGTATGGGATTTTCCCAGAAAAAATGAAGCAAGTTCGAGGCCTCCGAAACTAAAGCCAAACACGTACCGCAATTTTCAGCTACTGCAACGGAAAATTTGAGCTCATAGTCAGCTATCGCGTCTGTGGACAACATTCTACACGTCTGTCACCTCGTCTGTAGACAACATTTTACTTGTCAACTATAGCGTCTGTAGACAACATTCTACTCGTCAACTACCTCAATTCCAGGCAATAATTTTTGCGTCCTCTGCCTAGTCGACCGACAGCAATCTACTCGTCACTTATCCTGTGTGCAGACAGCAATGTAGTCGCACACAATCAATACAAATTTAAGGAATTCAAAGGAAACTGTAGAAATTTAGAGAGAAGCTAGCAAAAGATTTGTTCACTCAGACAACTGTTTCGTAGTTTAGAAATTTCAAGGTAGGTCTCATTTCACCTTCTCTTTGCCAATAACGGTTGCTTTGGGTTTTGCAGACTTTCCCTGAAAGATCTAAGAGCGTTCCGGCCATGAGGAAAGACCGGCTACCGTAACCAACATGAATTTTCTGGAACGTCTCCATTGATCCTCAGTGAAGTAGCATCGCACCTTCTGAGTTGCTGCGTAGAAGCTCAAAAAATGTCGAGTCTGGGTAGAAAGGAAAAGCAAAGTTCGCTGCAGGAAATTGACGAAATAGCAAACCTGCGAACACAGAGCAATATTGTGGACAAGAGCCCTTCAGAAAGCCACTACGGAGTGACATTCCTCGTTTCAGAACCTAATACTTATAAGTGAGTATGCGAGAGTATGCTGTGCATGAAAAGACGTGTGATCACACAGTTTTCTTAATTAAACGATTCTCTGTTGCGCATAATGACACATATAAATGAAGTAAAATGCTCAAAATTTTTGTATATTCCTGCAAATCAGGTGAATTTGAGACGCAACGAAAACATCGCTTTTTCTGTGCTTCAGCACACGTACTCATTAAGGATTGTTTGCACTTGCACCGCACGACCCCAAGTAGAGCCTGGAAACTATTCGTCACAGGGATTAATTCATCGTCTTTGACTGCCTCCACGTCTATAACAGCGCCGTAATCTCATCTGTTCATCCGGTTTCATGCGACGACAAAGCGATTAAAAACATTTCCAGTCAAATGTCCTTTGAAGTTTCTGTCGAGAATCAAGGGGCGCGCAATGTGCTCATAGCTCGTAAATATTAATGAAATATGTTCAAGTTTCTGTTTTGCGAACATTGCAACGAAGGGACGGCCTAATATTCCCCATTGTTTTTCTTCCCATTGCTCGCGTCGTAGACGTTGCTGCATACGCAATGTATGACCTTTCATGGTCCCTTTGCTTCTTTTAATTTCCCCTTCTTTGTTATCTTTATAATTACGGTGCGAAAATGGGCTATAACCACCTAGATTCCCTTATATATAAAATAGATCGCAAAATGATAACGAAAAAGACATGATTCATACAAAATATTATAAAAAAAAGAAAGAAAAATCGTTCGATCCGAAATCAGTCTCGCACAAAGCTTGGTACAATCGAGTTTTCAAACAGTGAGACAACAGCATTAACATTAGGTCGAATTGAAACTTCTTAATTGTGAATCTTAATTTGGAGATAGGTACCAGAAGTTAAAATTAACCCAACTCATTTCGTAATTTCTTAAGCATATCTCTCTAAGTTCAAAGCATGCAGTGTTGAATTTTGGACGGGCAACCTTAATTTTCTAATACGTAAGATAGTTCAACTTGTTGCAAATTGTGCAGAATGAGACATTTAAAATTTAAACTAGAGTTGTAGTACGGCAGAACGATTTGCACTGTTGTGAGATGCATATTAACGGTGTGATCAGAGTTCAAAGTTGTACTGTGTAAAAACTTATGCTGTTAGAGAGAAAGACATACAGGGAGGGAGGAAGGGAGGGAGGAAGTAAGGGAGGAAGGGAGGAAGGGCGGGACCGCAATAGACAAGCTGTAAAACAGAGCTCTGTACAAATTAGCATTGCTGATGAACTTTTTAGAGGGAGGCCGAGCGCCAACTTTTGAGGCCCACAAAGAACAGGGAATTAAATGTACACCCACGGTGCAAATCTACAAGTCGGCGCGCGTCGGGCTGCCAAAAGCTGGGGTACTGCGGGAACTGCGCTGCCCGCAAGGTCGTGTGAACTGAATTGCTTGAATGGCGCGTACGAGACTATTGATAATAGAGGACTTCGACTTGACACTGCGTTTGCCACCAGCTCTTGTTCCAGTTCCATCAGCTTTTCAATTGCGAGTTCTTCAGATGCTTGGTCTGGACCAGACAGTCGTAAAGTCTATCAGTCGTAAGTCGCCTAGGCCGTAAATTGAAGACTACCTGTATTTCAAAGGCGGGTAACAAAGCTGGGTAATCCCTCGTGCATCCACAGCAGGGGTTTTGCCTTACCTGCTCGCCTGGTTGTGCCAACGCTAAAGAGTTCTGATGTGCATAGTTTATTCTCGTACTTCTTTCTTTCTCTCAAAAGATGAGTTCAGTTGTGAAAACGAAAGTGAGTCTAAAATTGTGAGAAATAAGTATACAAGTCTGTTGCGCCCATTCATAGTCACGGAACCTACTCCAAATTCTATGCGCAGGTATTTATGACTATAAATCACTATAGACGGTTTTTAAATTCGATATTATTCCGTAAGCGTTATTCCGTAGCGTTTCCATCCGAAATTTCAAGAGCATTTTTACAGCTGAATCACTACAGAAGTTTTTAAAATTGCAGAGGCTTGCAAACTACAGTTTTATGAAGTGACCGCGTAGTAATAAAAATGTCTTTCAAAAGTAATGTCTTTGCTATCATTTGAATAGCAAGGTTATCTAAGGGGGCTCCAATCTAACCTAGTACTCCTATGATTGTCATTTGTACGATATAAATGAACCCAGAAATTGACGAGACATTTAAGCAATTTTTTCTATTATTGGAATTCATGACGTCAATTAACTCAAATCTCAAGTCAACTAATTTTCGAAAAATCCATTGGCAACAATTCCT
>VOMN01068869.1:0-22232 GCA_014899125.1 Orchestia grillus | reverse complement strand
CCAATGCAACTCAAAGTTTCTGAAAAAGTGTTCCTCAGTGTAATGTATCCCGCCTGGTGAATAATGTATCCTGCCTGATGAACAATGTATCCCGCCTGATGAATAATGTACTCAGCTTGATGAATAATGTACCCTGCATGATGAATAATGTACTCCACAATGATGTACCCGGCATGATGAATATTGTACCCCAAAATAATGTACCCTGCATGATGAATACACCGATAATTATGAGTTGATATGAATTCGCTATCTAATCTGTGAAATAATTGATCAATTCCAGTTATAAAAGATGAACATTAAAGAATGACTCTTGAATAAGTAGTAGTAGTAATAAGGGAAGCAGCGCTTTAGTAACTCAAACTATTTCGCACCGAAAAAGTAGAGACCATTTAGCATGGACTCGTGAGGACGTTGAATCTACGCACAAGGTATGTTCCCACGCAAGATCCTCTGCGCGTAGTGACTGCAGGTTAAGAAGGACGGAAAAGAAAATATGTAGAATCATCAGTCAAGAAAGCATGAAAATAGAAAGAAGCAAAGTGGGTACGAAAAATAGTAGTCCCGCTTCCATATGCGCAAATGTGGATGGCGATCGTGTTTCCTTACCAGGAAAATTGATTCTCTGTTATTTCATAGTTCAAAATTCATTAAATTGCAGGGGCTCATTTGTGATAACTTGTCTGTGAGTGGTTGCTTATCGTGAATATTAGTTAGCTCGATTCTCGTTCATTGCGAAGACTAGTAAAGCTACGGCTTCCATCACAGAAAGAATGGCAAATTTATTCAGTTCATGATGAGTGATCTTTTGGTTACTTTATCTCACAAGTAATGATTCCCTTTGAAGCAGTAATTCTGAGAGTTGTACTCTGCAGTTCATTATTCATTAAAAATCAACTTCATTCACTTGGCCTCGAGTTCTGGAGAAAAAGAATGCTTTTCAAAATGAACGAGTTAAATGCCTTTTGAAAATACTGCTCAAGTTCGAACACTACGATCAGTTTATAGAACCTGCTTTAGAAGATTTATTTGTGTTTAATAACAAAGCACCGTTCGCCTTAGATTCACTTACCGAAACGAAGCAAAACAAAGGATCTTTCTTTCTTTATTTTGCATTACACTCGGCAGAGTTTCTTCTTCCAAAGCTCACAAATCCTACGGCAGGAATAAAACGTTCTTCGTATCAGTTTTACCTTTATTCCTGATCTTGCATGGCACTGTGAGACGAAAGAAGAACCAAACGGATGTTCAAGTCCTCTATCGCAAACTTACTAAGGGGAACTTTGGTACCCCTTGAGAGATCCAGAGGGCGTTATCAAGAGACTTTGTCCTGGAGCACAAGACCTCGTCGTCTGAAAACACGCGATTTATTTTTCTTCCTCACATACTCGAGCGTTCTTCTTGATTTGGAACCCCCATGCACCAACAAATGCAAAGAAAATTAGAATTTAAAATAAAACGTGTCCCAATTTTATCTACCGGTTTTTATCAATCATAAATATTTCTATGACTTTTATAAAAACTATCACAGTTCTACTCCATATACTGAATTCTGGAACGAAAAAATATCAGGGAGAACCTTTGGACAGAACAACACTTTGTAGAACTCGTGGACGACAAAATATTAGTTAGATTCGATTAGATTATATTTTAGTTCATTTAAAGCATTCAAGCCACGCTGAATGCGATCTCGAGAGACTGGAAAGAAGGGATCATTTAGCATGGACTTTTGAAAACGCGGAATATATGCACAGGTGTGTTCATGCATAGGATTTCTTGTGCATAGAAACACCAATTTAAGAAGGAAGAGGAATAAAAAATGAAGAATAACTGGCAAAGAAGGCACAAAAATGGAAAAAGGAAAGTGGGCACGAAAGATAGAAGTCCCGAAACCCTAAATAGAGCTAAGCTAACGTAACAGCGCCCCTCTGAGGACGCCAGTCCCCATTGCACAGGATGGACAAACCTAATAAACCTAACCCTATTGCCTATCCTATGCCCCCAGAGAGGACCATTTAATACTACTTTTGACATGGCACTGTAAAAATTTTTCAACGACAAACTATCTAGCAGAACTTTTGTGCAACAAATTTTCCCGAGGTTCTGGGACGACTAACACGCAGCCTAATTTATTAACGTTAGTGCATCTAGCAGACCGCAGATTCAGCCACAAATCTCTTTAGATCAGGCAAACAACAAACCGTCCGGCAAAATTTCGCGATTACTGACCAGGAGGTCCGTGTCCGTGGACTGGAGTGAAGGCGTGGTTCACGAGCAGCCAAAACCTGGACAGCCGCTCTCGCTCCGGCAGGAAGGACGACAGCTCCGACCGCCACACGTGGTCTGGGCGCAGAAACGGGAGGGGAAAGTGGAAAACCGTTTGCTCGAATGAGGTCCGAATGAGAACACGTTTACTGGAGTAGAGGCCTCGTATCTGGTCGGTATTTGCCCTACTATGCATCTGATATTTGAGATTTGTGAGGGGCGTAAAAAAATTCCGTAGTTTGGAAATATGGATCGTTCAGGCACTGAAATTTTGTGAGCGAAGCTCACAGAATTTTCTCAAGCAACGAAGGAGACGAAAACTTCGAGTTTAATTCAACGCCGATGTATTTTCCTTGCCTTTCAAGTGATTTTCAATTTAATTTACATAATATTCAAACCTTTTAGCGGAAAGGAATCAATTAAAAATATCCAGCGATTGTTTTTTCTCTACTGCGGTGACAGTTGAATGTAAAAATGGAACACGAGGTTCGAAAATAGAATAAAAATAGGAATGAATTAGCAATAAATAAGAATTACTAGATGGGATTTAATGATCACATAGCTGATAGAGATTGAGAGGAGGCGTGGGAACACTGGCGTGGGAACACTGGCGTGGGAACATTGGCCTGGGAACAGTGGCGTGGGAACAGTAGCGTGGGAACATTGGCGTAGGAACAGTAGCATGGGAACACTGGCGTAGGAACAGTGGTGTGGGCACAGTGGCGTGGGAACAGTGGCGTGGGAACAGTGGCGTGAGAACAGTGACGTGGGAACAGTGGCGTGGGAACAGTAGCGTGGGAAAAGTGGCGTGGGAACAGTGGCATGAGGACCCTGGCGCGGGAACACTGGCGTGGGAACACTGGCACTGGAACACTGATGTGGGAACATTGTCTTAAGAAAATAGCAGAATTAGAGGCTTCAGACTGCGCTCACGCTAAATTTCAGTGCGTGTACTAAGTGGACTCCTGAAACGGATTTACGTATATTTTCTGATTATTTTAAACAAGTTAAACTATTCCAACAACTTCTTACCCCTAGAGTTATATGAGTTAAAATCACAGACGTAGATTTCTTGAACAATTTCAAAAGGTATTTGTGACCATAGCTACTTGTGGGCCCGAATAAGTTCTATGACTTCTAAGGCATCCTATAGTACCCGTCTTCTAAATCATGCGCACGCATACTTATATTGATATATATGTATAACCTCATGCTATACCTATATCTTATAGGAGACTTATCAAGTAAAGAATTTATTGAAGTGAGAAAATATTCTTTAAATGAATGTGTAGCTTAGAATTTTGAGAAGAAATGTTTCCTCGCTATCGTTTTTAACTGTCAGTGAATATTTTGGATGTTGTTCACAGCTTTTCACACACGCGCACGGAAGAGATTGTAATTTTATTTTATTTAGCTACAGAGTCGCGTTTCCAAAAATTCTGATAGAAAAGTATCCCAAAATCTAAAAATATCTTTAAAAAATCATCTTAAATACACCGCAGTCAAATGAGTTACAGGGTGAAACAAATATATTTATTCTTGATCATCGATGACACATGACAAACCTCCACCCTCCGCCGTTGTCATGAAAGAATTTTACAGAAGCCGTCAATGTATGGAGCATTATTGGCTGTTTTTTTAGCTTTAAAAAACTAAACTGAAAATTTTGAAATCTTACTGTTCCACAAATTATGTTCTACGATTGTGTGAGATTAAAATATACAACGAAGTCAGGATTCCTAGCTGACACAGAGCTGAACTGGATTAAATTCAGTTAAAAAACGAGTCATATTTATTCCCTTCCTCAGTTGTAGGCCCAATGAATTTCAGAATCAGAACTACTGAATCATGAATAGGCATCCAAAAATCAAACTTTCACGAAAATTTACCATTCATCAACAAAGGTCCCTACACCAAACTACCAAAAAAATAGTATCGTAGATCGTGGTCTCGAACCAGCTAATTTATAGTCACGGCACAAAGCCATTCCGCCATGCAACGAATAACTCCGCTTTCCATAGCCGCGTTGTTCTGGAGACAAAGCGCGGCATGGCTCAAGGATTGAAGGCAATAGAGCTAAAATTGGGCTCTGGGGCACCATCTGGCAGACGGCTTCATATGGGGCTGGTGGAGGACCAGCTGGCTTACCGATATGAAGGCATCGGCCAACCAACTGGCCAACCGACTGGCCAAACGACTGGCCAACCGACTGGCCAAACGACTGGCCAATTGACTGGCCAACTGACTGGCCAACCGACTGGCCAACCGACTGGCCAACCGACTGGCCAACCGACTAGCCAAACGACTGGCCAACCGACTAGCCAAACGACTGGCCAACCGACTGGCCAACCAACTGGTCAACCAACTGGCCAGCCAACTGTCCCACGCACAGGCGCAATATGGACGCCTCATGCTGTCATACGGAGATAAGAGTATTTAACTGGCCTGCGATGCATCTACTGCAGAGTTGTTTGCATCGACACCTTGATGGACGGCTCCATGACGGCTATCGGGAGGTCGTAAAGCTTTTTTGGGTTCTCATGACTGGTTCTAATAAAAGAAATGTCTATGATTATTGTTTCGTTTATGTTCCCATGAGAGCCTTTTTGGGGTTCCAACGATGGTTGTGGTTGCTAATTAATATCACTATCGGTGTCCCTGCAATCGCTGTCGTTTTATTAAAACTTGTATTTGATTCCCCGCAAGAGCTTTAGATGTTTTGTAAAACATTTCTGAGGTTTCCATGAAGCCAACGTGAAATGTTTCAGACTCTCAATTTACTCTCCTGGATTCATCAAAAACTAATTTTATTATGAATAGAGCTTGTTTGATGATGAAAGAAACCATTCCTTCTAATACTTTCTACATGCAACGTTGAAATATTTTCTTGGATATCGAAAATACATATTTTAGAAAACGCTGATGACACTCGGGAAGAGGTCCTACCCGAAGCATAGCATGAGAATTTTACATTTTCAAAAATTATTGTAAAGGTTTTGTGTGTCACGTTAATTAAAAAAAAATTACTTCAGTTGTGATTAACTTTGTATATCCACCAAGACCATATCCATTTCATCGAGTCGAAACGAGTTAAAATGAATATAATCAAGACCATATTAATCTGAACACATATCAATATCAAGTTTTAATAACGAGAAAATTTAACGGTCACTATCACGCACAATTACGATTAGTGCGCGACATTCAAAACCCCCAAAATTACCAATAAATTCGTCTTGAAACTTTACGTTTGCGTTAAAAATGATTTCACTCATATGTCACTTTCGTGGAGATTTGCACTCGGTCTAATGTAGTGCAGAAGGCCGATGGTGCAAGATATGGGGTGTAGATTTTTATTCATCGTTCAAGTTACCCGATCTCTCAACCACAGCACTGCATCAATTCTGCATAATGAAGGACAAATTTTCGGGAGCGAAGGTACTTATAAACGTCTGTTATTTACTTTTAATTAGGATATAAGGCTACGGACCAGCACAACCAGCAATTTTCCAAACTACATTGCCGGAAAATAGTCGAGCTTGCTTATAACAAGAACAAAATTGCTGAATATCGAAGGAAAAGTGCTCGAAAACCAGCACGATTTCATTTCTTTAGTTACGAAAAAACTTAAACTTGCTACGCCGTTTCGCGAAATGATCGAACAAATTCGTCCGTTTCAGACTCAGCTGCCATCACGACGCCCTCGTTTGCTCACTCTGTTCACAAGCTAACTAGGAATGACAGGATTTCCAACGACACAAGCACAAAATCTGGTCTGAGTTATTAGTGCCGGTGGCGCTAAAGGATCGAAAGAAAACAGGAAACGGTCGAGTCATCAGTGCAAATTGGCTGCACGTTAGGACCTTCGGGGAAAATTGAAATTCAATTGGTGACAATGAGAGGAAATTAATCAATTTATCGGTAGGTGAGAACGCCGTTGTTTGTTCACTGGATGTTAGTTTGTTGAGTCCTGGGATTGATTGAAGTTGATATTCAACTGTCGGAAGGACCACATCCTGCTGCTCATCAAGCAGGAGGAGCAGGAGTCACAAACAAGTTAAGAAGGTGAGAGAGACTTGAAGTTAGAGGGCAGAGCATGAAATAGGTCGAGCGTGGTGACTGGAATTGGAATGAAATAGGTNATTTGGAGTTCTCACAAATGAGTAATTTGGAGTTCTCACAAATGAGTTATTTGGAGTTCTCACAAATGAGTCATTTGGAGTTCTCACAAATGAGAAATTTTGAGCTCTCACAAATGAGTAATTTGGAGTTCTCACAAATGAGTAATTTGGAGCTCTCACGAATGAGTAATTTGGAGTTCTCATAAATGAGTAATTTGGAGTTCTCACAAATGAGTAATTTGGAGTTCTCACAAATGAATAATATGGTAAAAATTGGGATCGAATTGGGAAATAACTCGTTAATAAGAACATGAATAAATATGGAATAGAATCATATTCATCGAGATATTCTACAAACGCTAACCAAGAACTACAGAAAAAATTTATCCTTTATCAGGAAGAAATTAAATATGGGGAAAAGAAATACATTATAAATCTACATGCATGTTAAAAAATTACATTAAATTAAATTCGGGTACTGATACACAAGACGGTGAAAAGCACCAGAAAACATTTTCGTAGATACATGACAACAATTTTCATCAAAATACATTCGCGAACGTGTTGAACTAACAAAGAAACATCGAAGGCTCCTTACCCTGCGGCAAAAAGTTCTGCTGCACGGCAGTAGTCTCGAGCACCATCTTGGCCATGAGGAGGGCGTGGGCAAGGGCGAGGTGGAGGAGGGGGGCAATGGGTCCCCCGTGCATCCAAATGCCCCCCTTGGGGCCGGGTATGGGGGGCGGGTCCTTGGAGCACGCCCCGTCATGGGTGCCCAAACGGTACCCATCGTTGGCAAGGTTGCCCACTTTCAGGACGGCGCAGCAGAAGAAAAATGGCAGCAACACAGCGGCGATTCCCACCAGCGCTGAAATAAAAGATCATCGGAAAATTAGTGATACGATGGCTGAGTCATTCTGCGATACGACTGCATTGAACTTGCTACGATAAACTGCAGTTATATACTTATATATATGAACGAAATAAGACTGTCAATTTGTCTCAACTTTAAGATAGTATTCAGTTTGTTTCATGGCATCATAATACATAGTTTTCTCAAAATCACATCATACGAAGCACCCAATTTGTCTCGTGATGACAAGCACCAATGGCACCCTCGTCGAGTGAAGCTCTGGAATCCTACCTATCCATGGAAGATCGCCGAGCCCCTCGATTTGTTCCTAAAGGACATTGCCCTCCACCGCAAATAATGACATACAGCAGAAGTACATAAAATATTAAGTAAGCGATGACTCTACTCAATTTAAAAGAGCTATTCCTTGTTACGCTTTAAACCCTCCCGTCGCACAGCGCTGCTTGGTGAACATGAGGGCTAGCAACAACAGATGACATCTCAACGAGGGCAATAAATTTAAAATCCCGCTAAGGATGAAAGGATTTCTTATATCGAACGTCAATTTAGTCATAAAGTACACACGAGTAATGTGAATGTGTGGAGTTTAGCATGTTTCGTCCTTAATTAAAGATTTTACACGTTTCAAAATCTGGGAAAAATATTAAACTAATTTAAATGTATTATATGTGGTTTCAGTCACACTTCTATATTCATGATGATCGCGAATGATGACACTCAAAATTCGAATGAAGGTGTTTCATGAATTAAGATATGATAGATGTTAGTCGTGTTATCCAAACCTAGACGAACTTTTTCCCCGGATTACCTAAAACTAGCTAAAATTTTGGCCGCCCAACGCTGATATTGCAGAGGGCGGCGAAGGAGTTGGACTGGGGTTGTATGAATACGCTCACGAATATTGCAAATGCTGAGAGTGACGTTACTTCCATGCCAAATTTACGTATATGATCATATCAACTTACATTACGTACATAATTATATCAACGTACATTACGTACATAATCATATCAACGCACATTACGTACATAATCATATCAACGTACATTACGTACATAATCATATCAACGTACATTACGTACATATGGTCAAATTACACAATATTTTTTAATTTCAGGGGCATTTAAGAGATTTCAGAACGTGTGTTGAATGCGTTGACGGTCAAATACTAACGGAAATTATTTTCCAAATCTACAACAAATAAGAGAATTATTATTATTCAGCTTTTGTAAATGATTTTAAGCTAAATTAACAGAATCTGTGAACGTGTAAGAACTTTTTTAGTATTTCGCTTAGAAGACAACGAATATGTAACTACCTTAAGTAAGATTCAGCACACTGTGCAGTATCTATGTGTAATATATTAGAGTTTAAAACTCTGTACTCCACTGTCATGAATAAAAAGCATTGGAGCAAATCAAATTCCGTCCTAAATTTTTATTGTTTCGTTCCAAATTTGGGTGAATTTGTACCCGAGTGTATAAAATACGAACGACCGTTGACGTAATATGTCTTCCATTCAAAAAATTAATCGTACCACGCTAAATTAGTGAAAAAGTCTACGGATAATGCAACCAATATTTAAGTATCTCATGGCATGGAAATGGCGAACGTGTAACCAAATAACAGTTATACAGAGTCACGCGCGCCGCTACACAACCCATCATTGGCATGCCCCGCGTTGAACTAAATGCGTTACTCAACGGCGGTTACTTTTTATATACATTTTCGTGACCATGTCTACCACAGTAATTTTGGGAAATAATTTCATGTAACATTCAGGCCTACTGAATGCTGTTCAAAATTAATCCAGTAGAAACTTAATGCACCCTTATTATTCAGGTCTAGCGGCTTGGACATATCTTCATCAGCAGTATATGGCCTGAATGAACGACATAAAATGCGTTCATCATCTAAGTCAAGAAACTTTCAAAGGGCCACGTGCCAAACTGCCCACCCGAGTGCCAGCTCCAGCAATCATCAGCAATCAGTAATCGGCCACCAACAATGTTCAGCTATCAACATGCATCATGCAGCCACCAACATTTATCAGCTATCAACATACAACACAACCAACATTGATCAGCTATCAACACACATCAGCTATCAACATTCATCAGCTATCAACAATCATCAGCTATCAACATTTATCAGCTATCAACATTTATCAGCTATCAACATTTATCAGCTATCAACATTCATCAGCCATCAACAAACATCAGCTCCTAGCAATCACCACAACTCAATACTCTGCAATCATTTACCCCCAATTAGCTATCAGCTATAAGCAATCAGCTACGGACAATCATCAGTACTCAGCAATCCTAGAACAAAAGAAAATTACAAAGAGCTCACGTTCATTTCGCAGCCCAGGAGCTCACGGCTCTGTTGGGACTATTGACAGGTTCCATGGATCGTCATCGGCCTTCAATTTCAAACGTAATTATAATGCGTATTTTATCTGTGCTCAGCCCAATACTGGGATGATTGGAGTGTACTGAAAATTGATACATGCTCACATACATACGAAACAGGGAGCTTTAATTTTAAAATGGAATAATTTTGAAATAAAAAATAGGTTTTTTGGTTAATCTGGATTTCTGGTAATGAAAATGATATAATAAATTAACCATGTAACAATCACTTTGGTAAATAATGCAGTAGAGACTGGATGACCCAAAACAAAAAGTGTTCTACAGTATGACTCTAATTTTGAGTGCAAAACGGAATATTTATCTTTGGTGCCGAACGCTTCTTCCCTGATCTCTTTCTGTATTAGGTTACTTAGCCTTTCCGGTAATACTCAACATTATGAAGGCGTCTATGGTTATTTTGTTTTGACGTTTTCTTAAAAGAGATGTCAGCCGTACATTTGCGAGTCATATAATTTGAGCGACACTGCAGTGGCTGTCATAACCGTACTTTAAATTATGGTCATCCGTGAGTGGTCTAATTTAAGCGACACTGCAGTGGCTGTCATAACCGTACTTTAAATTATGGTCATCCGTGCGTGGTCTAATTTAAGCGATACTGCGGTGGCTGTCGAACGAGCACTACTAGCTACGATCATCGAACGATGTGTGGCGATTTAATAAAAAAATTATCTTCTCGCGTATCAGGGCAGAAGTTGCAATCGCGATTTAACGATCTAGTAAAACCATTTTCGCTTGTCATCCCCACGAGCGATCTTTTTGTCTAGGAACGGTGAGGTGACAGGTGAAGCTAAGCATGACTTTTTGGCGAGCAATACTAGTTCGATTATTTATTATAATTATTAATATACTTAATCATTTGTCGCCACAAAGAACTAAATAAATAAAGGCTGCGCATAGCTTCGCATACAAAGCTAAAAGCAGCCTTATACTCCGTATACATAAGGCTGGAACGCGTTTTTCTGACGAAGCAAAACGTGGCCTTATTACCAAAATAATTTCCTCCACATTAGGCTAATTTATTTATTCAATTTAACTTAGAGCAGCTGAATTAAACAACACAATTACTGACCTCAATCAGTATCTGTAACAAAGGCTTTAATTAGCAGATATAAATAGTTCCAGTGTGATACATTGCAACAGCAACACAGCGTCAGCAGTTTCACGTCTGTCGGGACGGCGATGCCGGAATAATATAGGTGCAATGCTAGAAGTGCCTCTAGATTACCACTCGTGCCCCTGAATTCTAGAGGTGCCTTTAGGCATCGCAGAAATCCCTGAATTCTAGAGGTGCCTTTGGGCATCGCAGAAATGCCTTTGGGCATCGCAGAAATGCCCGCCAGTCAGTTACGAATAACAAGGTACGGAGGGGGCATGGGAGGCTGTGCAGGCCAATGGTATTCGTAAATACTTGTGTGTACGCATCAAACCAATATTTTCCCTTCCGGTCTTGGATATTGGTTAGTTCTACTTTAGAACCTCGCTATGGTTACAAAACATGGAAGGTGAAGGAGAGCGATGGGATCGATGAAGAGCAGACAGCTTTTGTTTAGAGTCTAAAAAACATAACTTGAAAAAAATGGGAACAAATGTCCGTCACAACAGAGATTCTCCACAAAAACAAGAGCTCTCAGTGAGTGAAGAATGCAAATCAGGAGCAGAACTAACCCGGGAAAAAAATTCCTCTATATCCCTTAAGATCGCCTGTACTTGAAATTTCACAGCAGGTTACATAACGTTCGATAAAAAATGGTTCCTCAAGTTTCCAGAAAATACAACAATAATCGAATCTTATTTCATCCTCGAGTAGAAAAATACGTCTTCTTTCACTCCCCTCCAGCAAATCGCAAACAGCAAATGGATCATTTTCACC
The DNA here is from genome assembly GCA_014899125.1 of Orchestia grillus. Lineage (NCBI taxonomy): Eukaryota > Metazoa > Arthropoda > Malacostraca > Amphipoda > Talitridae > Orchestia > Orchestia grillus. The sequence goes on along the minus strand of VOMN01068869.1, from coordinate 10,667 downwards.
CTAACAAACACGCTTGAATTCGGAGGATTGATTTCGGTACTATGTACGCGCAGACCTGGCTATTGCTGATGGCCTGACATGGCAGTCACTACTGAGCTGACATGGGTGCGACCGGTGTTGCTGTCATCGCAGTCACTACTGAGCTGACATGGGTGCGACTGGTGTTGTTGTCATGGTAGTCACTACTGAGCTGACATGGGTGCGACTGGTGTTGCTGTCATGGCAGCCACACGGCAGCCCTGGATCCAAAATAGGCACAACCAATCGCGGCGTGGCTGCTCCAGCGCGGAAATATTCGGTTCCATCGAGTTGACATTCAGAGAGAAAATATCGAATAAATACGAATAGCTTGTCACTTGAAAGGAAAAACTTGAACGGAAAAACGTTCATTCACGAATACTAAATTAGATTCAAGAAAGTTGAAATATTTGTTAAACTTGCATTATTAGTTATTGAGCAATCATTCCTGCCCGTTTCTGTTCGAACGGATAGATATTCGGTTCCACAAAATATTCAGACTGAAAACAGCGAATACTCGGCAGGATCGAGAAAGATGGAAATATTAGCTGGTGTTTTCTCACATAGGATCCCTCGCGCATAGAAGCAGCGAGGCAAGAAAGAAGTGGAAGAAAAGATGGAGAATTATCAGCGACGAAACCATGAAAATGGAAAGAACTAAGGTAGGCATGAAAAACAGAAGTCCCGATAATATAACTAAACCTAAAATCCAAAAAATTACTTGAAACCTTCAGGCTCAGTCCCTCCAAGCGCAGGAACTGTTGACAAAAACTCAATCGTAATTCCTTCGACTGACTGAAATTCGTTCAGACTTCATGGAGGCGAAGCGACGGAGAGATCGTCATGAAAATCTATTTGACATCACCAAAATGAAATACCTCAAAGAAGTAAAAAAATCAACAGTAAAAATGAGGCCGTACATGAGGAAGAAAGCGGAAAGAAATGAGAAGGGTGCGTGAAGTCGCACCTGCTCAAATGCCAGTAATTCTCGTCACTTCCAAGTGACGTTTATTTAGGAATAAATCTTTGTTTCACCAAGCCAAGTCGCTGCCAGGAGTCTTGCTGTCAGCTCTATATTACCAACAGATATGGAGTGCCATAAACAAAATAAATGCATCAAGTTCTTCCTTTTTGTAGGCACTGAAGGTTGCTTACGGTGGCCATCTTGGATTTCCAAGTCTGAGAACGCATCGAAAAAACAGGTTTATCGTCGCCGGCAAAAACACGGATGCAGAAAAACATCGCTGGAGGGCCTAGAATAAAAGACAGATCGTCATCGGGAATAGCTGGGAAGCGGAAAATAAAGGCTGGCAATGGCAGGTAAAATCCAGAAAATGTGGCTGGCCCCAAGGACACAAAACTACGCTTCGAGAATTTTTTGCATACACATGGAGCATTAAAAATACCTCCACGGAAGCAATAAATACTGACATGAGGAAGAAATGTTGCATAACGGCTAAGACGACACACGATTTCCTGTATGAACTAATTTCCGTAAAAGGAATGGAGAATAGAACGACAGGGTGAGATGGGCAGAAGAAAGCCAGATAAACCCATAAGCTGCACGCAGGCATATACAAGTTTGTATAATTTTCACGCTCGCACAATTGCATCATAAGTTGCAGGAGCAGCATGCTTAGACACGCATGATTTTCTTGCAGCCCAGAGGTGAGTGATCTGCGAGGTGAGATTTTGAGGCAGAGATTTTTAGGTGAGGGGTCTGCGTAAAAAGAACTTGCTGGTCTGCGCAAAAAGAACTTGCTGGTCTGCGCAAAAAGAACTTGCAGGTCTGCGCAAAAAAAACTTGCAGGTCTGCTGGCTTCATTTTCGTGCGATGCAGACACCAGCTAATGAGAGCCCTATGAGATCTTAACCAGAGAAAATGATGCATTACATGGGCAGCGTGAGGCGAGAAATGTAGCCCGTGGCAAAAGTTATTCGCCCTCACGACGTAGCTCTAAGCCATGCCGCTCTGGAGCCCAACGCAAAGTAAGCAAAACCTTTGAACATATGCGGGAGAATTTGAAGTCATTAAGGAAATCATTTCGTCAACGATAAAATTGACTTTTTATCGCTTACATGAAGAATAAGACCACTATACAAGGCAAAAATTAGAGTCCTTTAGAAACAAGAAAGACAACGTAATTTAACGAAAAATGGTATTATGGCGAGAAACGTAAACTTCTCCAACATTTCCAATCTTACTAAGGTAAGCGTAAGCGCTTCAAAATGGTTAAAATGATAGACCAATTTGAAATCTGACGCAGTCTAATTTAGCGTGCAAGAATCGCTGTGAGAATATAAGAAAATTGCAGAACACACTGAAGTAAAACAACACTCTAGACTCGAGCACAAAAAAAAACACGGGTTAGTCCACCCTGAAACCTAACCAAAAACTATACCACAAATGGCCTCTAGAGAGCGAGTGTAGTTTTTGAATAGCATGCAAATGGTCCCCTAGGCTTTGTCGCTAATCCAGCACCAGATCTAGGAAACCAGTTCTGGGTGACTTTTAACACTTTGACTGCAGTTCTCCATACGGGAAGAATTTCAAAACGTCCAATATCTCCGTTGTGAATGTAAAAATTATATGTTCTGTTTCACAAATTTGGTTATCCTATTAATTTTCTTTCTAACCAGAAGTAGCTTATTCGATTGATGAACACAAATTTGAAGAAAACTTGAAAATTTGTATTCATACGCGACAGTGCTTCGGTTACATTAGGTTAGGTTAGATGATCACGTGTACCATACATGACCCACTTAGGAGGCATAGAGTTAAGTCACTCAAAATGTCAGATAATGGAAATACAATTTTTGTACCTTCTACCACCATTTCGAGCTAAACTTATTTGCTGATCTCCGAACAAATATCCACCGATCACTAACAGTAGAACGGATATTTTATAAAATGTTGAGTTTCAAGAAGTCCCGAGTATCTGGTACTTTATTTTGCCGCACATAACGGCTGTGCAATACTCCTCTGAAAAATATCCTTCGAACTTCCTAGACACTACACCCAAACTCAGCTGAGACTGGTTCTTTGATTCAGGGTGCCTTTGTTGCACTCCTGCTGAATAGTCAACACGTGTGCCACACTGCTCCCAAAATTCTTCAGAGCAAGCCGCAGAAACTATGACGCTTTAACTTCCGTTGCACATGAAAGATTGAAAACGGAAAAATATTTCTCTTATTGCTGCCATATTTCTTTAAAGTCCTTCGAATCATTTGGGTCAAAGGAACATAGCACGAGAGCACCCATCGATTAAAAGATCCCAACTAAAAGAACATCAGGGCAAAAACACGCTCGAAAAGACATCACGTTTCTTTAGAACGGTAACTCGGAACTGGGTTGGTTTTTCTAACAGAAGAGCTTTGAACACTTGCATTCTGACTCGCAGCTTGGCTTTCTCTCCCAAATTTGGCGGAATTTTGCCTTCATCCTTTGAGTTTGTGAAGAATTTGTTTCAGTTATGTAGATAAAGTTCAGACAACGCATCTCCTGTATGTTAGGTTAACGTTTATGGTGTGCAGGATATTGATGCAAAGGCACAAAATCCGAATAAATTTTTGAAATGATGGGTACGACATAGGATTTATGTTACTTTCATAAGACATAATAATTTATTCCTCTGCATAATTTTATCAGTAGTAAGAGACGATAGAAGCGCACAGCATTCAGTCTAATAACACCAGAATTAAAATGAGGATAATTTCCTATCAGTTTCAAAAGAGGATGTGATGCGTCAGAGTTTCATGCAAGATGGAGACCAAGGAGCGGCGCAAGGTCAATAGAGACGAATTTAGAGCTCGTGTAAGGGACGGGAGGCGTAGTTAATTGGCAGTTTTAATTAGCTCAGCCCGACAGGGACGGCCCAGCGATATGTTAGCTCATTAGAGAGGCGTGACGTGCTCATTAAGTGCAGCCAGGCATCGCCGTCTGATAGCGGCTCTGCAGCTCTGAGGGATGCACAGAAATGCCTGCGATAGCAGCGGCAAAACTGCACCAACGTGCACAGCTGAGCTGGTGTGGTGCACCAACGTGTACAGCTGAGCTGGTGCGGTGCAGGGACAGGAACAGCTGAGCTGGTGCGGTGCAGGGAAAGGAACAGCTGAGCTGGTGCGGTGCAGGGACAGGAACAGCCATTCACAGAGCAGTTGATCGGTGCTCTGGAAACGCATGCAAGTCGCGCCCTAATCAACTCTCAGTTGCGTACGAAGCAAACGTCAACTGTATTGCAAGCACGCGGTGAACATGATACGCCCGAAAAAATTAGTAGCTTGGAACTACACAATTGATAGTCGTCGTGAAAACGAGAAAGTCATGCAGGCAAAAGCGATGAACATGCAGAAAAACTCAATTCCTGTGGGAGAGATAGTAGCTTCAAGATTTTTTAACGAAGAGAAAAGAAATACAAAGGATATTAAATTGTGGCGATCATCTTACAACACCGTTAACGACCCTGTAGTCTTCAAGGACGAATCCGTCGCCAAATCACAACGATTCAGCGCACCGAATTAACATCGGCGAAGCAGGGGCCGGATGTTCAACACTTCCACTGCGATTATCAACACAGGAAAAATTTTGTGTCGGCTAATATTTCCGATGTGAATTTCAAAATGAAGAATTTTCTACCCACTGAATAGCAATGATATTTAGGGATGGTTATAGAAATCAGGCCCAAGCTTTCAGCGAAACCCATTAGGTAAGTAGGGGTAATGTAGAACACGTACCCGTTTCTATTGACACTGCTAGATAAGACACCGAACTGACACTGTTTCTACTGACACTGTTAGATAAGCCACCTAACTGACACTGTTTCAACTGACACAGATAAAACACCGTTGAGCTGTACATGTCGCGCATAACTGTAGAGCGATGCTGCACCTAGCTGTAGAGCGATGCTGCACCTAACTGTAGAGCGATGTTGCACCTAACTGTAGAGCGATGCTGCACCTAATTGTAGAGCCATGCTGCACCTAACTGTAGAGCAATGCTGCACCTAATTGTAGAGCGATGCTGCACATACAGTAAGTGAAGTGAGATGTTTCTCCTAACCAAAGTGCACCGCCGCCCACGACTGAACAAGATAAAATTTCCGCACCAATTCCCCAAAGCGAGTCAAGAAATACTCCATCAATTCAGGGAGCCCTCGCAGCGACGCTTCCCAGGCCGTCGGCCGCGACGCCGGCGCCGGACCCTAACGGGCCGCGGTGGCGCGGCCTTTGATGCTCCATGGGAATCGGAGTCTTTGCATTTCATAAAATATTACCGACGGTTTTGACTGATATTTAAATACCCCACACTGCAGCTCTAATTTCTATTCCCCTCATGTACGAGAACAGGGATCAAGAGAGTCTGGCATAGGAGGAAATTTGGTGGTATTTGAAGAAGTAATTTCGATCGCGCTAAATCAGTGCTTCGCTCGATGTCGAGCACTTATTATGAAAAGTTCCAGTTATTTAAAGCATTGGGTATGAATATTGATCGGGGAGTGGAATTCCGAAGCATTGATACGACTTTACGTTACTTTGAGTTCCACTGGAAACCAGCTCGACAGAAAGTAACTATAAGCTAAAGTCCCCTTCATATTTTCACACGCATTTAATGCACTAGTATAAATATTTCTCAGCATCGAAGCTTTCCAATATTCATAAAAATTCTCTAAAAAATTTAGCTTATCATAAAAAATTAACATGTATCAGAACGCTGAAAACTATGCAAGTTTACTGTACGACGATCTTCTCGAGTTATAGGAAAACGTTCAGTTAAAATATCGAAAAGGGTGGCAACATTGCACCTTAAGTAGGAAAAGTAGGTCAGATGTACTCCAGAGCATGTTCTGTACAGCAGTAAGTGTGACGCAACAAAGCCTGACTACAATGCAAATTTTTTCTTCAGATTGAAAAGTATATTAGTGATCGTGCAATGTAAAAATTTGGGACATTTTTACACTGCCGAGCAATGCTTCGATTTTTGAATTTCTTTTCCATGGGGAAGACAATAATGAAAAAACCTATCTCATCACTTTCGACAATACACTTAAGAGAGCACTACTGTGTTTTGTTTAACAAATTCATCGTTACGGAATTCTATGAGACCTGGAAAACCGCCTTCATTGCTGAGAAATTAATCCCTCGTGAAGATCTTCCAGTAGCTGCTGACACACAGGTAGAAGGTAGATTACAGATAAAAGGTAGAATACAAGTAGAAGGTAGAATACAGGTCGAAGGTAGAATACAGGTCGAAGGTAGAATACAGGACGAAGGTAGAATACAGGTAGAAGGTAGAAAACAGGTGAGGTACTAGATACAGTATCGTCTAAAAAAATTTTTTGAAGATGTGAACCAACAGACCAGCCGGAGACTCGTTTATAAGCAACGGGCATCACATTTATTCTCGCTGTGCTGCTATGCAATCAAGTAGGAAGGCTCGACTGCTTTTTAATTTCGCATTATGAACCTTTTTTCATTCACTAATTGATGCAAAAGCATTCAGAGGGCTCCTCATGGGAGCATCGGGCTCGCAATAGATTCATTAAACCACAGTGGATGAGCTCACGTCACTGATGCAACGAATATATAATGGATTCACATCGTTCACAGTGAAAAATTGCTTTTACCGAACAATACTGCACCTAATCATTTGCAAATGTTGATGCAAATGATTGTTGGCAGGTATGTTTTGGAAGGTAATCACTTGGATATTTAAGTATTTCTTTTTTCGAGGTCAGTCAAAAGCAGAACATTTTTCTTGCAAATCTTCAACATACGGCTTCGATAGAGCATAGCACTCCACTCGGAGCATGGCGAGTCATTTCAAGTTACGCCTCCATTGGAGCATCACACTCCACTCGGAGCAAGGCGAGTCANGTTACGCCTCCATTGGAGCATCACACTCCGCTCGGAGCATGGCGAGTCATTTCCAGTTACGCCTCCATTGGAGCATCACACTCCAATCGGAGCATGGCGAGTTAATCCCATGAACCATATGAGGGAGCGCGCGCATCCGTAAGCTGTATGGAAATTTGTTCCGTAATTTCTGGAGGCCGATAGGCTTTGGAAACTCATTTAAGTTGGGACAGGGAGGGACGATTTCCCGCTGACGCAGCGCGGTGCTCTCAGTGCAGGAGCGATGACGGGGCCACTCTCGAGATCCTGAGCCTTTGGGGGCTGTTGAGATCCTGGGCCTTTGATGGTTGTTGAGAGCCTGGGCCTTTGGTGGTTGTTGAGAACCTGGGCCTTTGGGGGCTGTTGAGAACCTGGGCCTTTGGGGGCTGTTGAGAACCTGGGCCTTTGGTGGCCGTTGAGAACCTGGGCCTTTGATGACTGCTGAGAACCTGAGCCTTTGACATCTACTGAGGAAAAACTGCATAGATAGTCTCAATCGTTTCTTCATGAAGATGAAATAAAATGATATTTTCATATGATGGAACAAAAATAAAAAGTTGCCTACCGCCGAGATTGGAACGACTGCAGAGAACGTTAACAAATACCTTCCCTCACAGTGAGGCACTCAAGTTATGGGACGTGCAAATAATTTAGTGCCTGTACAGTTCTATTGCGAGGAGCGTCCCAACCACAGAAGACCACAGCAAAATGATAGCCCGCGCCGCAGTCCGACGTACGCGTACAGCTGGGAGTGCAATTTCTTGACATCGCCAAGCAAACTTGCTGGAGGGAGACCGTCTTGGTCTGTTGATGCTGGCGGATATGCAGCAATGCCCCGCAGTTCCCGACACGGGGGGAAGTCAGAGTGGCTTTGTTGTGTCCTGTATGTAGGTATTCCGAAATATGCTATTTGGCGAATCATCAGAAACAAACGCAGCAAAATCGGTAAGACTTTGATAACAATCTTAGGTGCAGGTGATACGGAGAGTTCAATGTTTAGTTCATGATAATTATACGTGAAAGGTTATTGTTAATAATCAAACTTCGCAGGCAGGAACGATGTGATTAAACAAAAATGAAATTAATTCAGTATGTTTAAGTTACTTAGATTTCCCGTGCTGCTGGGAACACTGTTATCTGGGGAACACTGTTACCAGGGCCCAACTGTCGGTGAGGTGAACAAATGCAGCGAGTTTTGTTGATGTTTTCGCTATGCAAAAACTTATACAAAATTTGAACCAAAATTTAAGAACGCGAACGTTCAAAAGAGTGGTTCATAAATCTGAGGCGTTAGATTCGCGCATTTGAGTTGGCAGTGACCATTGGGGAGTTTTTTACGTTACATTAACCCTTTCATTCCCGTTGGGATAATGCGTCCCACAGATTCTGTGTAGGAGTTCTGGGGCGCAATTGGCGCATATCCCACATTTGTGACGTCACAGTACCTACGCTTGCCAGTTACTTGCGGCCTCGTGTGAACTTTCAGCCAATTAGATCCCGCTTTCATTAGTAGCGCAATGAATTTCATATCATTTGATCTGTAAGCGAGCCTAATGTTTTCTATTATCCCACCGGGAGTGAAGGGGTCAAAGCGGCGATGACAGCAAAGCAGCCAACCACCTGAGCCGACGGCCCTCACCGCCGGCCTAGAGAACGAAGTTCTGCGCATTCAACTTACGTGCAGCGGCGCAGAAACTTTACCGGACTCGAGGCACGTTTTTAAGTTTCACTGCATGGTGTTTACTCCCAAAACACTCGTCAGTTCAACTTTTACGTAACTTTACCACTTTGCGTTTTATTTTTTTACTTTACGTTACTTCATGTTACCAACGGGCTTGAATTCACCTACCAGTATCTTGTAATAAATGAAATGCGTGAGGCGCTTGTTGCAGTTTACCCACTCAGATTTCTTTATTCGACCGCTTATTCCAACGCGCATAATGACAAAAGAAGAAAAACCTTAGTTTACTGCTGAAAATGATCTCAGGCCGCACTGGTCTAAAGGCAGCAATGTTCCCGAGTCGCTGGCCTCGAAGCTGGAAAGTTCGCCTCGAAGCTGGAAAGTCTGAAATTGTGGCACTCATGGGGAGCTGGAACGCAGTGGTGGCGTCTCTGTCTTGTGCAGGAAGTTCGAGGCTCGATCTCGCGTGGAGTGCTTCTCGGAAGAAAAATAGATTTAACGCAACATTCCCGAGAAGCAGCACACCAGTGTAGACCGGGCCTGCAGACTCGAACTTTTTCGAAGAATTTCAGAAGAACTGCAGGCTCGAAAGTTCTTATTTTCATGACTCGAGGTTCACCATCATTTTATGAAAAAGTCTAAGGAGGTGAAAATATTACTTTAACACTTATCAAAAACACTAACCACGTGAGAATAGGAAGTCGTATAGTACAAGGCGCATGTAAAACGGGAGTATGATGCTAATCAGTTGCGAAAAAAAGTCGTGGTTTTTACGCCTGTGTAAAAAATAAAAATGAATAAATATCAAGAATCTACACCGAATACAATCATGAGGTCATATGTTCGTATAAAAAGGAAAAAATAAATTCTCTCTTATACGACAAGTGGTATTGAAGATCAGAGGCAAGTCTTTATTTATTTACAATTCTTCTGTTACTTCTTGAAATTTTTTCTACCATCGCTTTCAAAGCAGGATTGAAACGAAAAATAAGACTTTCCAAAGGAACACTGCAGCATTATTTTCAACGTTTCGAATGCCATAAAATTTGACTGAGAATAAAATCAGTCGACTTATTAGGAGATCCTCATTTACGTTAGCCTATCAAGGGAGCTGATGACCTGGTGACTTAAAATAGGGGGCATACTAAGTCAAGGCTCGCAAACACATGCTAACAGGGAGTGATCGAAGGCAGTAACAGATTAGCTATTAGTTAATTAGTTTATTGCCGCCAATTAGTTAATTAGTTTGTTGTCCCCTATTAGTTAATTTGCCCCCTTATCCACGGGAAATGTGAGACAAAGAGAGCGAAAAAGGAGATCATTTCGTACGTACTTTAAAGAACTGAAAATCTATGCACATGGTGAGTTCTCATACAGGGTCCTCTGCGCAGAGAAGAAACAAGTTAAGAATGAAGAACAAGAAAACGCAAAAAAAGAGATGGCAAAAAACGAGTAAAAATTAAAAGAAGCGAAGTGGGCACAAAAAATAATGGTCAGGAAGATTAGCTGAGGTAACCATGTATAGTATAGTACATGTATAGCTGAGGTAACCCAACAGTACCCCCTGGCGTCGCCAGTCCCCATAGCATACGATAGACGAACCTAACTAACCTAACCCTTTTGCCTATCCTATGCCTCACGCGGGGTGTGTCGTCAAGCTACGTGTGCTACTAGGCAACCATCAGCTGTTACCATACCGACAAGACAAGCACCACCAGCTGTCTAAACATCAACACAACAACCAGCAAGTCCCTAACTATCTAAAGCAACGCAACCATCAAAACAACCACTTTAAACTGCTGAACTATCAAAAGAACCACTTCCAACTGCCCAACCACCAAAACAACCACTGCCAACAACCCAACCACCAAAGCAACCACTTCTAACTCCTCCCAACCACCAAAATAACCACTCCCAACTGCCCAACCACAAAAACAACCACTTCCAACTGCCCAACCACTAAAACAAGAACTCCTAACTGCCCAACCCTCAAAACAACCACTCCCAACTGCTCAACCACCAAAACAACCACTCCCAACTCCCCCAACCCCCAAAATACCCACTCTTAACTGCCTAA
>VOMN01068848.1:0-17532 GCA_014899125.1 Orchestia grillus | reverse complement strand
CCACATGCCCCCTATGTCGACTACTCCAGCCCCCACATGCCCCCTATGTCGACTACTCTAGCCACCATATGTGCGTGTGGTAATGGTAAGTAGTGTAGCAAAAAAAATCTAAAGAAGGATTCGGTGATTAGATATTTTTTAATGAGCTAGAAATGGAGACAATATCTAGAGCTACTTCCGGTACAGACAGCGTGAGCCACTTACCCAGCATGTTTACTGACGAAAATATATCATTTTCCGATCATTTTTACCTACATGCATGACAGATCTAGTAGTACGCTGAACAACTGGTGGCTTACACCGAGAGAGATCACGGAAAAACAAATGAATTCGTTCCAAGCTTTCATTGTTAAATCGAAGGTTAAACGAACTTACTCATCCAAGTTGAGAAACTCAGGTCGGGTAGACGGGTTAACTAGACTCGAAGGTTGAGGTACAGACTCTACATCAGAAATGCCAAGGTTCAGGTCACTGGCCAAGCGAACAACGCTGTCTTTCACATGGTGGCGTGATGTGTGGGAGAGATCGGAAAAGAGGTATGGGAAAAAGTTTACCAACGATACCATTTAATTGTGACTCCCTAAGAATCAGGATTGAACATAAGCGTGCGTCCTACCATACAGCAGTACATTACATTAACAAATGCGTCCTGGATTGAAACACGCACTTGAGTCACCGAACAACGGAGATTAACGATTTGAAAGATTCCCTTTCGATGTTGTTTGAATGCATCCGAATATTTGATAGTTCGTTTCTTCTACATAGTTGTTTTTCAGTGTAACTTCTGAAAGTTTTAGAGGTCATTTCGTGCTTCTAGCTTGAAATACTGAAAAAAACAAGTTAGGAAAGCTGCAATATTTTTCCCAAACGAATATATTTCTTTCATACACCAATGAGTAAATTCCTTCTCATAAACACGAAAAGGAGCTCCTTGTCATGACGTAATTCCGCTCATCGCTCACGCATTACGAAGGTGAGCTCTTGGCATTCGTGAGACGAACTTATCCTCCCGCAGTCGTGTCTGGAAACCCCAGAATTGCGACCGCTGCTCAGGCAGATGAAGTTCATAGCCTAAATGGCAACGCCTCTTCATCTTAATTCTTATTGCACGAGCTCAGCCGTGACAACAATGGCAAACGAGAGCCAGTTCCCTCCGTCGTCTCTCTCTGATGCAATGGCGACTCCGCCGCAGTTCGTAATCATGAATATAAAAAGTGCTGAAATACATTGTAGTTTCAGAATTCGAGTATATTTTTCGGCCTCCAAGTACGTGATGAAACTCTTACGTGATGCGTAGATGTTTGAAATCGTTCATTGCCAAATGAAAAATTATGTTTAGACCGGCCATCAAAGATTGTTCAATGTATATACTTTGGCTAAAATGTTAAGGAACACTAGGTTGTAAAATCTGCTTTCACATTACAAGGTATCGGCATTTATAACTTGTTGATACTAGTACAATGACTGCGATGCTGTGTACAAAAGTGAAGATCGTCTCGAAATAACCGCTTCTAGTGTTGTTGTGAAAATTTATCTGTGATTTGATATTTAAATGCAAGTCGTGACACCGAAAGCTGGATAATTATCAAAGTTTTGAGTTTCTTTATATTCTAACGTCAAAATTCTCAATGTTTCAAGCTGACGCAGAAAACTGATGACACAAACATTAGTTATTTCGATTTAAATTCTCTTGATGCTGGGTCAGAGTGGAGACATCATCCCAAGAAAACGAAACGCTCACATTCCAGTAATATTTTACGAGTAAAAAATGTTTAAATGTTGAAATTTTAGCAGTGTATCACAACAGTTTTGTGATGCAGCCTATGTAAGACACTAAGCGCTCATCAAGGAATGCATGCGCAATGATCAGAGCATCATGAGGCACTGCACCAGAGCCTGGTTCTCTCCAGAGCACTAGCATGTTGGGGAAATGGCGTGGCCCAGTGGCATCAATAAGGAATCAATTGCTCACTAAGGAATCAATAACGCATGTTGTACCAGTTTGTCTGGGGGTTAAGAAAACCGTTCTCTTTTCTCTCCACTGTTTTTCTTTCGCATTCAAGTGGCCGATACAATGAGTCTTGCAGTTTCGTTTGCTTTTGTGTTTCTTTCTTGCTCCCAGTCAATTTTTCTGTCATCTAGAGTTTCTTTGCCTGCATGTTTTGCCTCTTGCAGAGGGCAGGGCCAACCGAGACGAGCGATTTCGCGGCCATGCGTACAGCTTCAATTCAGTTTTTGCTCCTTATTTGGCCATGAGAGATCTGAGCGAGCCTGATATTTTATTCAACCATTAGACTCTTAAAATTAATTAGGGTATAATATGACTTCCTCCCTATCTTTAGTTGCTCTAGAGGCGCATAAATTGAATCTAGTGCATATAAATACAATTCTATATCTTGTCACAATTTGGTAGATTTACCGTCCCGAATGAAACTAAGGTTAGACTGAATCTCAAAAAATTAAAAATGGCACAGAGAACAGTGACCTCGACAGTTATTTTTTAGCACTGCAAGTATTCGTCATTAGAGTAAGAAATGCTGCCTCTCACACCACACGGTCTTACAGTGAACATTAGGTAACCATTACAGTAACCATTAAGTAACCACACGGTCTTACAGTGACCATTAAGCATAGCCTAGCAAAGCTAATTTAGTCTCGACATAAAATGTGCGTCGACACAAATAAAAACTTCATGCTGGACGCAAAGAAAACGTTCTACGATATGGGTTGAACTACAGCCATCTAATCTGTGCTCGAATTAGTTCCAACTCTTGAAGAAAAATTCAGCACTGAATACCCTCGTGAAAGTATTCTTTTATGTACTCAAACAACCCAGTGGATCTCAATTATACCCAAAAAAAGACCAGAAGCTTTAACACCGCAAGAAGAACCAAGTCACTTCTCCAGCTCCAAATGATTGTTCTTGCAATCTATCGAACATTACTTTTCGTCGCTCCCAGCCGAATGCCAGAGATAACTCTGTTTCTGTGTACAAGTCTTAGGAATATCGTCCTAGAGTTGACACTTGAATTCATATAGAACTCGTCAATAGAGTGGTGGGCTGAAGTACAGACAGAGGCAGACCCTGTTTATTGTGCAGCCCCAATGAAATTTAGTAGATAAAAAATCCAGCGAGAAGAAATGCAACAGCGACCGATGCTATGGTTGTTCAGTTTATCTTCGAAATAACTTCGTGTAGTGAAAAGAAGCCTCGGGACCCCTTGGTCGGACGTGTCACGTAGAGTTTGTAGTGCGATATCCTCCCAACGTTTGAAATTAGGAGCACTTCGATAAAATCGCGTTAGATAGAAAAAAGAGCAAAAATGACACCGTGCAATCGAGGCGACACCTGTCTTCTCGATCACCCGGAAGCACATTTCAAATGCCAATTGCTGCATCAGCACACAGCAGCTTCCGCTGAGCCTCCCATCTACGTACGGACACCGCTAATCGAGAGCACAAATACCTGATGCAACGGACTAAATCTGCTGGTCTGAATACATGTTCCATTGCCCAATGTGTCCGATACGAAAGTGGAGCGTAATCACATTAGGAATTTTTACGTCGACAGATAATCTCTGCCTCCGATTACCCCGTTAATGAGAGGCTTAACTTCACACAACTGCACATCTAACGGCCACGCTGAGGTCACAAGCACCTCGGGCTCACAACCCGCTGACGTCTACAGCGTCCCTCGGAAGTCTCCCTTACTTTCCAGTTTGGTCGTCCTCGTTTGGCATCGTTCCAGGCTACTGCGGCTTTTGCCATCTATAATTTTCACTTGTAGGGTTATCGGTCGGAGAATTTGTGAAGTCAGGCTTTTATCGGCAGATATATTATCCTACTTCAGCTAATCCAGGTTATATATTGCATTTTCTTAAAGAAAGATTAATAATTTGACCGAAAACCTTGCTTTTACCATAATTTCGAATAGACAAAAGAAGCTGATACAGGACATGGTGTTTACATTCTCACACTTTGAAAAAAATATGTCGTACTTAAACTTTTATGAACTATGCGTTAGCAAAATATTTGTTTTCTGACTCATTCAAGGCAACTTATTCTCGCTATTTAGCAGAGATATTGGGCATTCAATTTTCAGTCCGCTTTATTGCCTATTATATTTTCATGTCGATGAACTTGAACTGATGTTCCCCAAGTTCCCGGAATTCAGGAAACAACGCCTGAATTCGCTGAATCGGTCGGATTCGCTCTTCACAAATATAGCAAAAACGGCATCTCCAACACGTATAATAAAATTAAATAAGTCATCTCTACATAAAATCTTTTTTGAACAATCCGAGAAGACGTCTTTTTAATTCCTGCCGCATCCTTACATCCTTGTTGTTCATAACCCTCACGAAGAAAAAACACGAATGTCCTGTCATCCAAAGCACAATAACACAGGAAAGATTTTATATCTCGCTCTCACAACAGCCCAAATTAGGCCAAGAGAGATTGTCTCGCTCGATCTTCTTCAGTAGTAAATAAGAATGGGAATTTTTCTTCATTTCTTCGGCACGCGAGTTATTACTATGAGTTACTGGAGGATAGAAAATAACACTCGGTCACCGGAGGTTACAAGTTAACGTGTTGTGACACTTGAAGACGAAGTCACTGGGAGATCGTAATAACAGACGATGACACTGGGGAACGAAAGAACAAGCTTTGACGCCACCGCAAAATACAGGCACTGCGGAGTACGAAATGCCTTGGATGACATAAGTAGTGGAAATAGAAGTCTTACAGAATGCAGCACTTCAGTAACTCGGACTACATTGCGCCGAAAGAGAAGGGACCACTTAATTGAGGCGGACTACAGAGAACGGGGAAGCTATGCCCAAGGTGTGCTTTCACACAGGATTCCCTTCCATAGAAGCAGCTAGGTAAGAATGGTGAGGAAGAAAAGACATAGAAGAGATAACGAAAAAAGTGTGAAAATCGAAGAGTGTAACGTGGACATGAACGATAGAGATGCTGAAGCCCTATATGTAGCAGCAGTAACCTGGTGCCCCTTGGGGTCGCCAGTCCCCCTAGCGTACGATGGACAAACCTAACTGACCTAACTGTATATCCTATGGCCCCTGGCGGTGAACGGCACAACTACGTGCAGCACTCGTGAGGCAGGAAACAGCAAGCAGTGAACGTGGAGCAGGAAACAACAAGCAGTGAGCGTGGAGCAGGAAACAGCAAGCCGTGAGCGTGGAGCAGGAAACAACAAGCAGTGAACGTGGAGCAGGAAACAACAAGCAGTGAGCATGGAGCACAAAGTAACACCCGATGTTGTAGAGCATAAAATTTCACGCGATGACCGAGGCTTAAAGAACTACGTGCGTCTAATGACGTACGTTGATCGTAGAGTACCACATTCCACGTGTTGACCGCGAGATGCCTTAATTTAGAAGAGATGTCTATGGAGCATTGAATTAGATGCATTACAAATAAGAGACGTGAACAGGAAAATGCGATGGCATACAATAAACTCTTACTAACTATTGAACTCCAATTACATGCATTTTCAAAGCTTCAGGGTGAGGATAAACGTTGCTTTAAAAATAATAAATATAATCTTGAACACACGCATATTGAAAAATGCCCAAACTCAGTTTTGCTTCATGATACATTTGTTTAACTAAACATTATTTTGACAGTGACATCCCCTTTTTGATAAAGCTGACAGAACAGCTGATGACACCACATACTATTCCTACGGCCGTGCCATGACCACCACATTCGTGTCCCCACCAGAGGCACCATGCGCCTGAAGTGCTCCGCCAGCATCGGGTCTGTGTACAGCCGTAGCCAGGAGACCACCGTCATCGAGGCCAGCTTCCTAGAGCGGTCTCAGGCTGAAGAGAGTCGTGGCTATCCTTTCTTCTTCTTCAGTGAGTAAAGCCAGGGATTAGTGGATTTGTGCATTTGAATGTTTCTCAGATTGGTACACTTCTTTCTCCTTCTTAATTAATCATGAAATTCGCGTTCTTAATTATAGTAGGCTCTCTTTTCATCGTATTCCTCAACGCACTTTCGTGCTTCTGTCTAAGTTTGTTAATACGTAAGTATGCCTACTGTTTGGATAAAATTATCTTTTGAGGCCTACTCTTCATGGTTTTATCACGATGCTATAAAATTCATGTTCCTTTCTGTCTTCTATGAAAAGTTTTGTTCTATATTTATTCCGAGAAGTTTCTCTAACTAACATGGAATAAGATTAAGATCATATATGGCTGGTGCCATGGGTGTAGGTCATGCCATTGAGGCCCCTGATTTTCTACGGACATGTGTATGATCACTCTCTTAATTAGCACCAGCCATTGCATTATTTCTCCGCATTGCATCATTCAATGCTAGGTCTCACAACTCCTTTGTTGATTTGAGAAATTGTGATACATTCTACGTACTAGAAAGCTTCAGGCATCAAGCATCTCTTATACGTAAAAATGACTGAATTTCTAGAAAGTAGTTTCTTCAGGCATTTCTGCCTTGTTTGTTTCTTGTCGTACGTTAGTGACAAACGTTGGATGTCGTCACGCAAAAATTATCTGGACACTAGCGACTGAAAAATGTTCGATCTCAGCCCAAGACAATTGTCGTCCAATTTTATTGAGCCTCTGTACAGAAATAGTTTATATTTATAGCTTGAAAGCCTTCACAACAGCCATAGGCCAGAAGAAAAATTGATCTCATTATTTTATTCTTACTACTGAGTGAATAATGAAGCCAGACCGACAGTATCTTTCTTGAGCAAAGTGAGTAATCTTTCTCCCACAACACTGAATCAGTTTGCCCTATTCTCGCGGTCTCCAGACAGCTATAAATTGTCTAATTGGAAATGATGAAGTCGTGAACTCCTTTTCTTCGTTTCTGACGCTGCCAAAAGATGTCTCTTTGTGGGGTCTCTTTGAGCTTATTACGTAAGATAAATGCTCGAGATAAAGGATTCCTCACAGCGCCGACGCTCACCAAACCCAAGACAATGACACAACTAATCTTGTTAAAGGAGTCTGCCCGCCTCCGTACGGACTGTGCTATTTTTCACGCTAAATCATGCAGAGAAACAGACACAATTTGCTTCGCTAGCAGATCTCTTCTTATCTCTCTCTGTTTCTGTCTGTCTTTCTCTTTTTCGTGTCGTTCGTTTCAAGTCTTCCTGCTCAAAGCGATTGGTGGGTAAGAAGGGGATCTACACAAAAAGGCTTCAAGTTTTGGTGTTGTTTCTTGCAAGGAAGGTTGTTTTGTCGAAGGGGTATACATTCACACACGATCTCGTATGTGAAACTTTCGAAGAAAATCTTGTGCATATAAAGTCCTGGAAGGAAAGTAATATCATGTTCGTCAATTATTTTTATAAGGCAATAC
This sequence comes from Orchestia grillus, assembly GCA_014899125.1. Lineage (NCBI taxonomy): Eukaryota > Metazoa > Arthropoda > Malacostraca > Amphipoda > Talitridae > Orchestia > Orchestia grillus. Next base: position 10,173 of record VOMN01068848.1, on the reverse strand, counting down.
TGATAATGAAGCTTTTTATAAATGCACAAACATATTCTGGGGAACATTATACAGCTCCTTTTGTGAAACAAGCTCAATAAACGTTGATACTGTAAATTCATTTCTGAACTAAACTCATTTTTTTTTCGTCGTCCATGCATCAGCATGAATTGTTGAATTTAATTTCGCTGTATTCATCATCGCAGCAGCCGTGTTTCAAAACAGAGCTGTACATACAATGGAACACTGGCTCGAGACTAACGCCTGGAGAGATGTGTAAGAAAAAACTCACGTAAAGTTATTCAGCATGAAGTGCTTACTTAGAAGAGAGAATGACTCCATGTCGATGTACACGTGCTCGATTTTATTATTACGCGCATTTAATCGAGAAAGTCTGGTCTTGCATCGCGTGCTTGCTGCACTAGCGGTGTTTCTCGAAGACTTTGAAGTACGGCTCATGGGCTCAAAGAATACTGTAAATTTCTACAGTAAAGGAAAAATTCAAGGACCGATAGAAAACCTTAGCAGCCCTTTGGCTTGCACCTACCGGTCAGAAACCACGCAAGATGAGGAACTGTAGCGCGTTTACTAACTGTTCACTGACTGTCTTGAAATTTTCTGGAAAATATGGGGTAATGGATTGCATAAATTTTCAATTAGTGCGTCGTAGCTGACATAGAGGATGAGTTGTAGGTTTGGGTGCCAGCGGCAATGTGGTGTGAGATACGAGCAGAGTTTGTGACAGTTCTAGAATTTTTGAGCAGAGCTTCCATTTTCTGCGATATATTTTTGAGATACACGTCTTGTTTCATTTCTTATTCAATCAATATTGTCAGTTCACTGAACACTTGCGTGCATTACGACGAACTGGTAGCATTAAGCGATTTATGAAATTGCTGGTAGCGGTGGATTTTCCTCTATGATATATTATTTAGAACTTTCACACTAATATATCGCAGAGGTTAAAACTTTTTTCATACCTTTCCGGTGACGTAATGACAAGGCTTGTATTTGTGTAGTTTGATCTCGTGAATACTCACATTATAACAATTTCTTTTCTATTTGAGCATGTTCACGTTCAAATGTGTTTTAATCATACGTGTTAAGTACATTAGCGTAGAATTGTACTTTTGAGTTCTCGTATTTCCAGGTGGCGCCAGCACCAGCTGGAGTCACTCATACCAGCTGGCACTGGCGAGTGCCCTATTCCTGTCGCTGATCAAGAATTGGCTCTCGGACGCTACGTCATCCGCAAACGAGGTTTCGTCGGCCAGGAGGAAGACTTCCGCGGTGCCGAACGGCACTCGGTCTGCCAGCGACGGTGGTCAGCAGACAGTCTCTGAGAGCGACACGAAGATCGCTGGCACCCGCAGGAAGTGGTGCTGCAGAGGTGGTCCGTCCGCTGCTCAAGGCGCTTCAGCAGCTTTGGAACTGATGCCAGAATATGAATTACTGAGCTGTGTTTAATGCCTAACACTCGGCTTTTGCTTGTCTATATGTATTGCATGATTTGTACTATATTCTATTGTATAACTATATGGATTAGACGCTTGTAATAGAAAAATTAATAAAACATTGCTTCTAAAGTTTTTCATTTTCATTCAGTCGAAGACTGGCACACGCAATGTAGAATCGCGTCTACAGTAGAAAGTATAATATACATTTTTTACCGCCCTCATATGCAAAATTGAACCTTGAATAATTTCCGGCCAATATCTTCTAGTCTGCGCTGTAGTTGAAATTGGACATTTCGAGAAGCCATTTTCGTAATTGGAATTATAACTGAATTGAACTAAAAACGTAGAGGAACTTTCATAACGTGCATGCAGTGAAGCTGAGGCCGGTTTACATGATTATTTACCGTGACTTGGATGTTTTTTCTATTTTTGCATGAATTATTCCTTCACTCATTTTTCAAGCTAGCTTACCCGAGTCATTTGTTGTCCCATACAGACACTCATTACAACGAACTTGACAATTACAAATTTGGGTACGACAGATTTACTCATTTAAATTCAGTCTGTCAATTTTTAATGGTTCGCAAAATATTATTCCTTTCGAGTAATAAAACCCCTCAGGGGGCATAGGATAGGCCATAGGCAATAGAGGTAGGTTAATTAGGTTTGTCTATCCTATGCTATGGGGACTAGCGCCCCCAGGGGAGCACCGCTAGGGTACCTCAGCTTTAGATAGGCCTTCGGGACTTCTATCTTTCGTGCCCACTTTGCTTCTTTCCGTTTTCATTCTTTCTTCGCTATTTCTTATTTGTCTTTTCTTCCTCTTCCTTCTTAACTTGCTGTTTCTATGCGCAGGGGATCTTGAGTGGGAACACACCCTGTGCATAGATTCCCCGTTCTCCTAAGTCCATACTAAATGGTCCCTACTCTTTCGGTGCGAAATAGTCTTGAGTTGCTGAAGCGCTGCTTTCACTACTACTACTCATACTCGAGTAATAAAATTCAGCCTCCGCGTGTAAGACGGCTTGCGGTCTGGTCACCTTTGAAATGCGTCTGCTCAGTCTACGACAGGTACGTCGACCGCCTACGTTTTGAACGTTTACGAAGTGAGGCAGAGAGGACGGAAAATTTCGTGTTGTCTGGTTATTAGATCAAAGTACACAGAGTCATTGATGGAGTGCTGATCTTGAAAGAAATTTTCACACGTATTTATTTATATACTAAAGAGCATAATTTAGTATATATCCTGTGAGATGTAAAAACTTCCTTCCAAGCTTTGAGAAACGTCCGTCGTTCCTGCCCTCTCCGTGACGACGTAATTGTGAGGGGAAATTTGTTTTTATTGAAAGTCCGATCAAGAAAGTTTCCGAACAAAAACTGATCGATGAAACGCTTCAAAAACTTCCTTAAATTATAAGTTATTTAAGTTCATTCCGAGTTCTTCACTCGTATATACAGGGAGATCTGATGTAATTTTCCTACTTAAGCTGTAAAATCGAGATAAATAGGCGTCATGGAGAAAACAGCGCGCTCTGAGCTTTATCCTTAACATTCATTGGTCACGGCAAAGTTCGTGAAGGAGCTTTCTAGCCGCGTCTCGCCTCATCAGCATGCATTGCAACGGCGATTCCGTGTCCTTGATGGCGGTTCTCAACACCGACTCTGGAGTCAGCAACTCTTGTTGTGGGGATAAATTCCAAGTCTGTCGGTCTCGTTCATAGAGTTTCTCCATGTTTCTCACGAAGGTGACCCTCTGCGTGCGAGATGCTCTCTACGAATGCCTTCAAGCAACATTCATTTTTGCTTTACCATCGTTCATCGTTTTCAAAAGCTCGAACTGCTGCACAACTGCAGAATCCTATTTTGCTGAAGTATCTCGGGCACAATTCTTTATTATTCATGGTGCTTTTGAAACTTAAGTGATGAGCGAACGTTGGCTTTTTAATACTTGCAAAAGCCCTTTTGAATGCGAAGCTCTCTCAGTATATTTAGAGCGTCTTCTCTATAAAGAAAGCCATTCTGTACCAAAAAAATTATTTATTAAATTTGTTATTAAACCCTGCCTCGTCCCGCAAACAAAGTATTCTACTATAAATTATTCCTTTCAGACGCAGAACTCATTTTGCATAACCAATCATCATGATAATTTAGTCATGCTTGCTTCTATACATATAGTTAATCATTGAAATTAGAGTTTAACCTATGCTGTACTAGTCAGTTATGCGGACGACAAACGTTATCGTATAGCTCAATTCTCGTGAAGCAAAAGATTTGTCCAAGGAACTCAGAAGATTAGGAGTAGGCATCACGCATCCACGTAATTACCAAACCTCAGGTCCGAGAGACTTAAAAACGGTGTCTTTCCATCAGGGTAGTCTTTGTTCTTTGATTAAATACCCTCCTCTAGATCAGCAAAGAATAAAAAATATTTGGGAGTTTAATTATCACACCTCGGTAAACGTTCAACGTATACGACTTCCACTCGATATTCGTAGCATCACCGTATGAACGATTATATGAAAGCTCCTCGTACACGCGCACAAAATTCATTAAGGTACAAGACTGTTCTCAAGATATCCATTGACAATACCTGCAGCTTATCAAGCTTCTCTCGAACGTCAAACCACAAACACAAGCTAGCACAGCGTCCTCGAAGTGGCCCTCCAGGACACGCGAGAAGCCTTTCATGATCTGAGACGATCGATGCCTTCCGACGCAGCGAAGCCGTACATGTGGCTCAGAGTCGTCGCTCTTGAGACACCCCTTCGTTTATGCACTCATTACTTGGAGAACTCAAGTAACGTATGGCTGTCTCAAGATAATAATCGATGAGACGATAATCGATGTATCTTTCAAAGTTTTTTTATTTTGTCCTGTGCTTACATCATAATGATTTCACTCATTGTGATCCACTCATAATGATTTCACATGATTTCATCATCTAGGTGTGCTGGAGAGTGCTCAGATTATAGTCTCTTGCACTGCTCAGACAAGTCCGAAATGAAATTACTACTATCGGTAATGCTATAAGAAGAGCTTCCAAAAAACATTGTTTTTTATTTACCAAAACGTTTGAGTACTTTTATTCAGAGCACATTATAAGTCACGAGATGAGGGTTGGTTGCGCTCCATATCACAAGGCGGGCAAATGCTGGAACGGCGGTACTAAAATTTGATATTCATACTCGTAGGAGCCTGGTGACAAGCGCAGGATTTTAGCCCATTTAATTGCATTTTGTACGAGAATGTAACGTAGGAATGTTTTACGAAACATTAATAAATATTTCGATTACGCAGGACTGAGATTGAAGAACGAGCCTGATGAACCGCCGAGTGCAGCAAGTATGATGCATTCTCTAAATACACGTTGACCTGCCAGTTATTTGTTGGATTTGTCCCTCATTCGAGTCATAAAGTTCACAAATACTACAAGAATTAGCATCCCTCTACACGAGTACATAGGTATAGTTGTGTTATCAAACACTAAGCGGTTTATTACTAGTGCTTCAGTTTAGTTTAGTACTTTGAATCTCATACAAATCTCAAAAAACTTCATGTTGCGATGATTTAAAAATAACAAGCACGCTTCAGGCCCGACGGAGCATGAAAGTGAGCATAATTTAGCGTTATTAGAAACTCTACAAATATATTCGAAAAATGACAGCCTTCCAGTCATATTTTCGCAAAATTTTGGTCCTCTCCTTACGCTGAAAGATCAGTCTGCAAATGGACTTTCGTAAGGAATCCAATATCGGTTACCATTGTAAGGACGACTGAATTGAAAGAAACCTATGGCAAGGAAGAAACAATGGAATTTAAACAAAACTTTCATTCATTTAAATATCTCTTCTGACAAAATGTTGTTGTTTGGAATTGCATTTTAGTCCCCTTTTCTTAAACTCTATTTATTCTGAACATGCTGTACTGGACAATGAATATTTGGTTAAAAGTTTTGCCGTAGCATTTTTCAGTTGTGAATTACTGTTCTTCGACATGATCACAAGTTTACACGTATAATGAAAAAAAACTTAAATCAAAGAAAATATCGTATTGAACATTATTAAACACCTTCTTCTCCCAAGGTTGGTACTAACTGTTCACTTTGTTGGAACCGAGAGCTGATGAAAATTTCCAGTTGCATTATGTAGTCCGTGGTGGCGGATGCGCGGTTGTGCGGGCTCTCAGTTACGGAGCGTAGGATCAATCATACGTGTATTTACGTAAACTTTACTCTGCCTAAGACGTAGTTAACTATACTTAAATATTTTGTGTAGCAATGATGAAAGGTCTCGGAGAAAGTGAATGATGTATGAGAGACTAACAAGAAAGACACCGCTTGAATGGATGACGCCGAGAACTTTCAACTAGCCTTCCTCGACGGTCGTGGCGCATCTAGTGCGGAGAGACTCCACCAAGCTGCTCATGTAATTGGAGGTAAGTTTATCCGTATTACGTTACCATGTAAAACTACTTGGCGAAAATAGTCATGCTATTCTCATTAACAGGTTCCTCGCAATTTGTTCCCCTAGCATACCAATGATGTTATTCATTTCACCATTTCGTGACGATTTGTTCTTGTGTCGACTTGGAGGAAAACATGCTCAACTTTGAAACACGAAAGGTCTCCGAATTCAAACCTAACCTTGCTATGGAGCAACAGAAGGAAACGTATGTAGTGATGTATATAATGTATAATTTCCTTTTGTATATTTTGTAAATAGTAATACATATCATGTACATAAATAACTAATTTTTAAGAAGCAATTCCTTGTAAATAAATATTTGTACAAAACTTAGCTTTAAGTAAACGTGGATATCTGTGATACCTAGTGATGATAGATCTGCCACAGCTTTCCACGCATAGCAATGAATTCGAAAATGGAATAAAATGAACTAAGAGCGAACAGAATGAACTAAAAATTAAATAAAAAGATCTTAAAGATTTATAGGAAGAATATACCTCATTTTTCCTCCATTCTAATCTAGTCATCCTCGCACGCAGTGTGGCTCACTTCGCGACAAACGTGTTGATCAAACTTTGATGAATGTCACCATGAAATCAAGGAATTATTTTTGCTTGTGACGTGTTTCTCAAGCATAGCTTACTGAAATGCTTAATTTTCTTATATTTGTTGCCATCAAATCTGCGTCGCAAATTTCATTCCAATAAGAGGGAATATGATAGGCGATAGGGTTAGGTTTGTCTATCGTACGCAATGGGGCTAGGGTGTGTTTAAATACCTCACTATAGATAGGCCGCCGGGACTTCTATCTTATTCGTTATCTCTTATTTGCATTTTCTTCCTCTTCAGTCCTAACTTGCTATTTCCATGCTCAGCAGATCCTGTGAGGAGACACACCTTGCTCGGGTTCTAATATCAAAGGTTCAACTACGTTACTCAGCTGATACATCGGTAGCTACGTGAGGTTATTTATCATTTGCAAACGCGACAGGAATACAAATTCCCCGTTTTCTCACGTCCTTACTAGATGTGCTATTCTCCCTTCTCTTTTATCACATTTCATTCTCATGGGAGCTTTAGACTGAGTAATTTGATCTAAGCATAATTCGCTAAACAGCCTCGTAAGTTGGACAATTTAATTATATACTTGCTAGTACTTTTTGTACGTACCTCACTAGAGAGTATACGTTAAGTTTCTGTCTCTCAATTGTGAGACAATTTCATGGCTATGTTTGCTATAGTTGGCAATTAAACTGACCTAGGTTGGAATGATTGTTTTGAAGTTTAAAGTTCACTCTCGTTTTGAAAACTTTGTGTGTTTTGACTAATTCTGAAGTTTTGCCATTAATTCTAAAAGATCATCTCAAAAGGGTTAGTTACGCTGCTACGCTTGTATATGTTCGCATATCATTGAAAAATTATATCTAGAGTTAATTTTTTTTGAAGTAGTACTTGAACTACATACCATTTTCAAGCTTCCGTAAACCTATGCTCGTATAGTTGACATTTTAAGTACGATTCTCCACACAAGAAAAATTTCATGTCGACAAATACCTCCGTTGCGAATGTAAAAACGAAAGATTTTGTTTTCACAAATTCAGTTATCCTACTCATTTTCCTTCTAACTGAACTAACTTATTCGAGTAATGAACACAAATTTCATGAGCACTTGAAACTTTTTATTCCTATGGTAACTTTTGGTAACGTTAGGTTAGGTTAGATGATCGCGTGTACCACAAACGGTGCACGTGGCACTCAAAGTGTTAATATTGAGTAACTTCCCGGTCTTCAACCCCACGCACTGCTAGATTTGAAAGATTCGTCTACGTTACGTTACTTATATCAGCTCAACTATCTTTCTCCCATTTCATAGCCTATCCGTCAATTGGTATTCCATGAATTTTATCAGAATTGTACAAAGAACTATACGACGGCTTTNCAATCATGACGTGCTAAGGAGGGAAAAGCATCAATGATGTCATTTTCCCGCTCATTCATTGGCCATTTTTATTCGACGTCATATTTACCAAGGGCAACGGACGCCAATTAACTGGCAGCTCTATCTTCTATGTATCTGATATGTGGAATCACAACTGAAGTCTCAACGTGACATCCTCATCTATTTTTAAAGTTGCAGTCTTAATGATGAAGAAAACGACGTGATCCACACCTGCATGTGACAGATTTTTGGAATCAACAATTTTTATTTCTTTATCATTTCACTTTGTACAATTTTGAATACATTTCGATTTTGTTATAATTTTGCAGTTTATTGTATGTATAAAAGAATCTTGGTTAGAAAATGTCATCTTTGCAATGTAANTTTTATAATTTTGCAGTTTATCGTATGTATAAAAGAATCTAGGTTAGAAAGGGCCATCTTTGCAATGTAATTACTATACTAAAAGATATTATCACGCGTCACTTTTCGTGCTTAGGAGTGAATGTAGAATCACGATCCGAAGTTTAAACGCGACTTCCACACGTATTATTTAGATTGTAGTCGTGCACATGTCAATAGGAAGTTCTATCGAGACCTTCATGTTTCAATTTTAAGGCTGTAATTTTACCAGCCGAAAAACTAAAAGGTATAATGGTATATACTTGTATGTGACCAACGTTGGAGTATACTAATTTTATTTTTTTTTCTTTCTTTCTGGAAGGTCTGTGGTCCTTATCGGGTTAAGTTTACGTATCCTAAAATCTACTATAAGTCACGCCTTGAGCTTAACCTTCTATGTAAATCAATTGTGATTTCCTTTATCCTCATGTCACGCTCAAGTGTTCAAGAGTCCCGTCAACAGCTCCTTGATGAATGCGAGTTCTGTGAATTTTTAATCATTACATATACAGGTGAACATCCCATGCACACACCCATTGACGTACTCACGCACCCGCACTCAAGCACAAACATACACACTCACGAGAAACAGACACTCAACATAAGCACGCTAGGTAGGATGTCCAGAAGCCCTAAATATCGCTCTCAGAAATTTTTTTAATAATAAAAGCCATCACAGCATATAAGGTTGTTGCCTTGATTTTGTAGCTACTCTCCAAATCTTCATTACTCATTAAATATTGACAGTATCAACTTGACCATGCGTTAAAAAAAATTGAAGAAGAATTTCTGTGTCACCTGTACAACTTGTAATTTATGTATGGTGTTCGCATTTCAGGTTCACTTTTTGGAATGAAATGAACACCCTAGAGTTATGACAATGTAATTTTACAACAAAAATATGAAATCAGTATAGTTGAAACTATTGCTAAAACCAAACCTTAAAAAAGTTATTCAACGAATTTGAATTCATTTTAATTTAAGAACTTCAAGTTAGACTGCCGTGAAAGAAACATTTGCTAACCTTAAAGCCCATGTACCCATAATTGATAGAAACAGTGGGAATTCAGAAGATGTTTTACGAGAAGAACGGCAGAAAACAATCGAAATGTACATCACGAAATTCAAAAAAATTAACTTGTTTTTTAGTCGACTGAATTGAATTACTCTCTCAGCAAATGGTGCGCAGAATGAAAAAGTTTAAAAAAATTGTTAATGCAAGCCTGAAATTCGTCTATCATTACTCGAAAATGATCTCGTGTTTGAGAACGAAATGCAACATGGGGAACGGAGGGATCGAGCCCCCTCTGCATTGAGGGAGCAATTACGGGGCTAATTTGCATATGTCTTGATAAAAAAAGTTGAGAGCTCGTGTTTGAGAGTAATTTAAGCTCTCTAGCTGGAATAGGCCATTTTCCTTTTGAGGGGTCGAACCCGCCCCACGTAGGGTGAAATGAGGAGGACAAAAATAATCCTAATATGACGCCCTCGTTATAAGCTTCATTTAGAGACTAATTTGAGGTCTCTAGACCTGCTAGGTAAAAAATGCAGAGTGGTAAAACGTGTGAAGGGGATCGCGCACCCTTTGCACCGAGATGGCAATTATGGGGGCTAATTTGTATATGGACGGATGAAAAAAGTTCAGAGCTTTCGTTTGAAAGCAATTTGAGTTTTCTAGCTGGAATAGGTGAGAAATATGAGGTAAATGAAATAATTTTCCTATTCTTGGGATTTCTTGGTATTTTCCCCTCAGTGACTGGAAATATTTTGTACTTTTTGTACCTTGGTCGGTGTCTAGGAACGGCCCTCCGGTGCCTGAATTTTAAATCTCGGGTGAAAAGTAGCTTGAAATGCTGACATGAAATAAAAACTAGGCTAGAATTCTGACATAGGATGAGAAATGGGCTTGAAATTCTGGTATAGAATGAGTAAA
>VOMN01068833.1:0-20094 GCA_014899125.1 Orchestia grillus | reverse complement strand
GGAAGTCGCGTTAAAACTTCGGATCGTGATTCTAAATTCACTCCTAAGCCCGAAAAATGACGCGTGATAATATCTCTTAATATAGTAATTACAGTGCAACGATGGCATTCTTTACAATGGAGAATATGCAAAGATAGAGAATTCTTTACAATCTAATTTTTCATAACGTTTGAGTTTTGTGGCTCACTAATACGAAAATAAAATGAAGAAGCGCAATATATTTTCAGAAACATTGAATTTCAATTGCGTTTTTTTAACTTACGTATTTTCTCATTACCCAAAATACGTGTACTCGGGCTAGGTTTGTATACACAGCGTATTGTTTGGGATTTTCAACTTCAGTGAAGCGTTACTTCAATGCATGCAGGATTCTTACGAGAAATCAAAACTTCGTTGTAATAAGAACTAAAAAAAGAGTAAACTTATTTTGCTCAGACACAAATTTTTCCTAATGGAAGCTTGGAAAATTATTTTTGAAATTATCTCATCGTCCGGGGACCACAAACACTTGCCACTCCAATTCAGCAGCGGTGAGCAGCTGAAAAAGATCTTTCGTCCCACAGTAAGGGCGAAAAGAGTGACGCAATAAGAAGGACTTCCATAATATGCAAGCCTTGCCATAGCAACTGCCGGGGCTCGTAGTAAAGGGAGAGCCTTTGTGTTTCCTGAGAGACGCTGCACGTGAAACTGTGATAATACGCAGCCCTTCAGGGTATTACCCGCGATAATCTGGTGCCAATAGAGTAGCTTCTGCGATTGCAACAAACTCAAACAAATACATGATTTTTTTACAAAGTGCGCTGTCAGGCCCCTGATAACACGGATGTAAAGTGCCACTTTAGCTGACTCAGGCACACCTGATCTCTTTTGCCAGCGTCGGCGCGGCGTGGAAGTCGAGGAACACTTGTGCTCGAGAGGGCCTCTTCCTCGCCCTAACTTCCCCCATCAAGAAAGTGAAAACTTTGTCGCGGCACTCGGGGCACACTGAGACGTAACCCATTTCTACGCTCCCAAAACGCCTTAAAACCGAGGCGTGTGCCCACAACCTCTTCCCTCAGCAACGGACCTCTGGTCCAGCAGCTTTATTTCGGCCGCCTCTCGAGCTGTCATTACGAGGATCTGAGATCTCGTGCGTCCTTTATTAAAAGGCCAAGACAGTGACCAGGCCTGTGAAGAGCACCTTCATTTAGTTGCTTGGCGACGGTCACGGCGATGTGCAAAGAAACGCCGCCTTTCTGTAAAGATAATCGAACAGCACCAAATCTGAAGAAAATCTCAGCAAAACTGGCTTCGTCTCATAAGGGTGCTTTTTATCAAGTGTTAAGACTACCTAGCTTTGATTTTTGTGCTATTGGATTCGATCCTGAAGCAAACGCTTAAGTTGCTCACCCTGATACTACCACAAACTACCACAAAACAATATTCGTTCTAAAATAGAGAATGACAGAAAAATGAGAAATTTTCAAAAACCCTATTAAGACGGAAAAAATTTCATTTACAGCAATTGAACCACAGTAACTGGCCTTTCAAGAAATGGTTATCTAAATTATCATTAAAAATTACGTCGTGTAGATGGCGTCCTCATCTACGTATCTCTGGTATAGCTCCCAAGATCACCGGATTTGTCCGTTTAGGATTTTTCTTGCGCGGCTACCTTAAGAGTCGAGTCTACACAACTCGGCCAAGAGCACTGGATGAATTCAAACAAAGCGTTCCAAACGAAATTCGCGGTAGCTGAGATGTAGCAGCTTTGTACGAGGAGCCTCCAGCCGATTGGAAGAATGAATATCTTGAGGAGGACCCCATGTACACGACCCCATGTAATAAAAGCTTTCATAAGATGATGAAGTCTACCGATCTGGCACCCTGAGTTCAAGAGAAGCCTCACAGATTAATGAACTGAGATACTACGCTTAATTTCTTATGGTTTTCAAAACCGGTTTTTGAGCTGTCGAGCAAAAAAAATTAAGTTGGGAATATGCTTTTACGGTCCCTGAACGGCGGGCTCCAAATGTGCGGGTTTGGGTGTCATGTAGTTTTTACGACAGCAATATCCCCGTAATGCCCTAATGACATCGCTATCAACCATAATTAGCAGAGAAATATTAAAGCGGCTGCAGAAAGCGTGTGGTGGAACTAACCACACAACAGGTGTACGAGACTGCTGGTTCGGGGGCACGGATCTCTGAAGCAAATTAGAGTTTCTGTTGATTCCGGTTGCAAGGCAAGCTAAAACTCCAAAATAATTCGAATAGCGCTCTATTAGGTTAGGCAATAAAACAGCTGAATCTGTGCCCAGGAACTGGTAAATGTGCTCCGAGGGTCCAGGAGCGAGTCCATGCCTGCGTCCTGCAGGGAAGTCGCGTAGATCTCAACAAACATCGGAGAAATCTGGAACCAAAAGCTCCGTTCGCCCTCACATGATCAGTAGACTTGCAGTGTTTGCTCGGAGGGTTGCCAATTATTTTAAAATTGCAAGGCTAACAAAAATCAAAGCCAAAATTTAGAAGAGGTTCTTCTCAGTTTGATACTTCAAAAAGTCTCCCAGCTACGGTGGCCGTAAGTCTCCCAGCTGCGGTGGCCTTAAAGTCTCCCAGCTGCGGTAGTCTTAAAGTCTCCCAGCTGCGGTAGTCTTAAAGTCTCCCAGCTGCAGTGGCCTTAAAGTCTCCGAGCTGCGGTGGCCTTAAAGTCTCCCAGCTGCAGTGGCCTTAAATACAGTAGCAAGTATTTTTTTCTACCCAACAATATTCTTTAATTACTGGTAATCGAAATTCGGCCCAATACGTGAAACGGGCTGTTTTCTTGAATTTCCAGTTGAACACATCATGCCATACTGCTTATTGTATTTTGTAATCTCACCGGATGAACAAAATTGGCTTAGGACGTACGCGTACTCTGGCGTGGGATGAGATGATGGCATAAGATAAACTCCAAATGTTCTAAGTTATGAAGCAAGAACATAATACAATTTAATATGCGTGGTTTTTGTTCTCAACTTTTCTGTCGTCGACGCTTGATATTTCACCAGACCAATTGTAGTGAATGACTTTCCTACTTAAGCAATTCAGAAATGAAACTCGTTCTCTAAATACTTACCGCCTAATTGATTCCATTAGACTGAGTGATGATCACTCGATCTGATCTTTCGATCGTCAACCACGACACAGCTACTGTCACCCGGACGTTGACGATATTTTCACGAACAAGAATAGTTCGTTTTTCTTGCTGCAGAGACTGCAGTGTAGAGTTAGCATCAGTTTTCCGTTCTAGATGGCAAAGAAAACTGTGCTCTATAAAGCGAGTATCCTAGTGCAAGATAATATCATCGCAATAACAAACTTTCCAATTAAATAAATACATATTGCGTGGCGCACAGCATGCTCGATAAAATTCCATGATAAGGGAAGATCGCAGACGGTAGTATGTGACCATGGGTGGCGTTATACTGTCGCCCTCGTGGTGTCTTTATAAGATCATAAACGTAAAACTTTATTTTTTTAATCTTACTCTTTCTGGCGAAATCATCCCATATTTCCTTTCAATCTACAAGAATTTCCCCTTCCCTCCTTTCATCAATATTAAATACGTTATCAAATTTAAAAGCAACACTGCAGTCTGACTCTTTCCCTGTTGTACCTAAAATGTCAAAAGTCGAGTTCATAACAAATTATCTGAAGGTCCCGTTGTCCCCCACAGGAAATGCAAGGCCATGTCGGTCATGGGAACAGTCACGGCAGCTCACAGGTATTAACAGCAGGGTTGGCAGGCCACGAGTTAATTTATTGAGGCAAACGGGCCCCTGTGATCGCTAGGTAAACCCTACAAGAGCAAGCAGAATGCTGCTAGAGCAGCCTCAAGATCTGGGGCTATTTCGCCATGGAGAAATCTTCGTCATGCAAACAGAAACACACACGTCAAAAATTTTTGTTTTAAATACACTTTGTAAATGCCGGCTTTCCGTTTGGCCTGCTCACGCGGGTCTATCGTGGCAGGTGGGCAAGCAGAAGCTCACGTCGTAGTAATAAGGAGATAATTACTTGTGCTGTTCTCTAATCAAAGCTTCCCTGTTTCAAGTAATACTCCGTCGCTGCAGTTCTAATTCCCGACGATGATCCAAGTTATTTAACGTTTAATTTGCCCCTTAATATTGATGGGTCGTAATATGATTTAAGCAAATAAAGCCAGCATCTAATACTTAGCCGAAGAGGCTGCGTGTTACGACGCATTGCAGTTATTGTCCCGGGCCTTTGAATTTTATTAGGAAGGGATCGTTCACGAGAGCCCGTCACGCAGAACAAATCCAGAGTGCAATCATACCTAAACTTTTGTGCAGCATTATCGTAATAGACGTCCGATCTGCAATCCATCTGGAAGATGGGAGCAGTGTTTTAAAATGGATTGAAATGCGTCCGATTTGGGAGAGTTGGATCCTTTTTAAAATTACTTCGAGTTTTTTACTAGAAAAACAATGCCTACGTATGTGACCGCAGTTTTAAAATGGTTCAGATTTGCAAACGTAATAATCAATATATTAACATTTATCAAGGGTAACTCTTAAAACACTGCGCCTATAAAATAATTTGGAGCCTAATGAAACTTCAAAATGGCAATAGTAGGTGAACCAAACTGCTCTGGAGTGCAGCTGCTGTCAACACAACTTCATGATGACGCCAGCAAGAAAAAGCGAATGAGGGCACTTCGTTGTTCTCATCATCCAGCATCCATAATTAAATGTAGCGTGATGTCACAAATAAGCAACAAAATGCTACGAGTCAATTTTTTTCTTTTGCTACCGTAATATTGCGCGAAGAAGATGAAGAAAATGCTGCCAGTATTATAAATCCTATAAAAAATTAATGCAGTTGTATGAGAGCCTAAAGGCATTTCTTTGCAGCGATGGTAGTTTTCTGGCGTATTCTGCCAGTTTTGCGCAGATTATCTCTATAAGCGAGAAATTAACTTGTGGTCGCTCGCAGATGTCGGCAGGAGTTGTCCTCAGCAACAACGTTCGTCCCTAACGCGGTCTTAGCATCCGCGCCCCTGCGCTGCTACAGCATTGTCAATGCCCCGATAGCGAAGTTCAGAATTTAAAATACAGTTTGTCAGGGCTATTCCTCGTCAACGGAGAAACGCATAGATCTGGCACAATATTTCACATCCAGCACCATAACGAGTGTGTCTAACATACTGGTCAACTAGGACGGATGCTGAGCGTGATGCACCGACAGTAAAAGGAAAGACTCCCGCCCAAGACCGCAGCTTACTAACAGGACGACAGTGCTGCTGACCATCTCGCAGGGTGGCAACAAAAGAGACGCCGCGCCATGTTCTTGAACAAGATTCTGCAGCGACTGCAGTGTGGAGTTCTGCAGAGACTGCAGTGTGGAGCTCTGTAAAGATTGTACTGGAGTCTATGGGAAGAAGGACCTACCTCTTTACATCTCACTTCTAAATGAAGGAACAAAAGTTAGATGATTCTTCAATTCAAACAGGGACACATACAGACGAAATCAAAGCAATGATTCAAGTGATGAACGTGCGTGTACTAAATTCGATAATGGTACAGATGCAAGCCGCAGGATAAAATAGATTGAGATTGATAACCAGTTTTTGCGAAGCGTTTTCATTTAATGTAGCAGGGAAAAAAACAATTTCACCACAGAAAAACATATTCAAGGTCTATGCAAAAAGCGGACAACGACTGATCTCGACAGCGCACAGGAGTGACACCAACATTTCTCACAAATCAATAAAGAAGTTTGGCTATCAAAAGTTGAGCCGCAGCGACAGCAACTCTTCCGGACACAAATGCTAATCCTTTTCCTGCCACCATGAGAGGGGGTCATTCTCAACTGTACAAGCACACCACACGTACAAGGAGCACACCACACGTACATGGAGCACACGACACGTACATGGAGCACACGACACGTACATGAAGCACACCACACGTACATGGAGCACACCACACGTACATGGAGCACACCACACGTACATGGAGCACACGACAGGTACATGGAGCACACCACACGTACAAGGAGCACACCACACGTACATGGAGCACACAACCCGTACATGGAGCACACGACAGGTACATGGAGCACACGACACTGGGTTCACTTATACATGACCACGACGGAAGTTCTCCAAGAAGTTGTCCCCCTGGGCCCCAGATGGGGGGGAGGTTGGCAAGCCTGAGACCCAGCGCTGGGCCGCTGGGCCGCCGCGCTAGATTTATTGAGGAGAAAATTACGCCATTTCTGGGCCCTAGTTTGAGCCAACTGTGA
Source organism: Orchestia grillus (assembly GCA_014899125.1). NCBI lineage: Eukaryota > Metazoa > Arthropoda > Malacostraca > Amphipoda > Talitridae > Orchestia > Orchestia grillus. The sequence continues at coordinate 13,807 of VOMN01068833.1, read as the reverse complement.
ACGACTTGGAATTGTGCCATCAATTGCTCGAACAAAGGCATTTTACTGGTCATTTGAGACGGTTTTGTTCAATGGGATGAACTTCTTAGCGAGTAAATTGTTGAATACAGGCTAGAGGAATTCAAAGTCACGAGGGAAATAGCTGCATGTTGTCTGTAGCTCGTGACTTGGAGACAGTTTCTGAATGATTTTCTGCGCATCTTAAGAAACATTGAATTGAATGAATTATAGGTAAGACAATGTTAACAAAATACTTGCATTCGCTATTAAATTGCTTTGGGGGGGATCTATGTGATGTAATCGATCAATGAGGCCACGTGTGATGTAATCCATCAGTGAGGCCACGTATGATGTAATCCATCAGCCAGGCTATATACGAGGTAACCAATCAGAAATGTGTAGAATAAATTCAGAAATGAACTTTTTCTAATGCTTGCTTGACTTGAGAGCATCACAAAGGTCGTGTGCAGCATGTGCCACAGCCACATGCGCCACATATACACCACGTACACAAGCTGCATGTACAACATGCACACAAGCAACATCTAGTACATGTACGCAAGCAACACGAACAACATGTATCCAAAACAACATGTTCTTGTACACATGCTGACATGTACAGCATGTACACAAGCACATGCACCCTAGCAACATTTACAACATGTACACAAGCACATGTACACTAGCAACATGTACAACATGTACACACGCAGCATGTACAGTATGTGTACAACATATATTACCTCAGCCTCACCTAGGTTACCCCGTCGCTCGTTCCTCACGCCCCCATAAGAGGCTCGAAGGAATGCCTTTATCGCCAGCCCCTCGGAAGCCTCTACTGTTCCTCCCCTAGCTATAGACTTATAAGCGCGGCACTTACATATTTCTAATCATATTTTATAGCCACGGTTGAGTGGCACTGCATTAAGCGCATTACCGAAGCCTCTCTCGCGTGCCTTGGCGGTGGAACACCCGTCACAATCCTGCGACAAGATCGCGGCTCCTGGTGGACATTCCAGACAGGAAACAAAGGCTCAGGTACATCACACGCACCTTACAGCATCAGATACATGGGATTTAGGGGGGAGGTGCTGCCAGCAAGGTCTCCTTGCATGGTTATTGCAGGCCGTTCAGCTATTTATTCACTCCAGCTGAGCCACTCCACCCACCTTTACGGTGAGTACTTAGACTTGATAACCTCCCTGCGCACCTCCATTGCTGCTCCCACTCGCTAGGGACTCGAGACACGTGCCTCTAAATTGGGGCATTTCCCCACATATTGGTTACGAAGGACAGCGCTGAGGACTTTGTTATATCCCTTTAGGGTATAAACTCTGTCTTGTCACCGAAGGGGGCCAGTTTAGAAGGGCAACGAGCATGGAGATGAGCAAGCAGAGCAACAAAACATCAGCCAAGAGATAACTTTTCAATTAATTCACCAAAACATCTCGACAGCGTAATGCTATTCAAGACTATCTGAATAACAAAGATCCGTTTGGTAGAACCTGCTTTTCAAGCATAATTTTTACGCCAAATCTCGAACTGCCTGAGCAAGATTTTATTCACTCTTCAATTTTTGCAGTATTTTACCAACATTTTGTAAGACTCATTAACTCATCACGATAAGAGAATTGTGTGAACCCAAAGCGTACGTGTAAGAGCATTGTGTGGGCCCAAAGTGTACGGGAATAGTAGCACAGTTCCAGAATGTGTAGCCAGGGATAATCTCTCACGGTGGTTGAGATAAAACTGTACAAATGAAAATCAAGGAAAAATGCAACGCGCAAATCAGTAATCCATGAAGAGAATCACGATTGGTATCTTAGTGGCTCTTATTGGACAAAGTCGGTCTAAGAAATGGAAAAAATAATTCAGTGTACATAAAACAAATAAAACTGTGGTGCCCATAACATAAGGCTAGCGAATCAGATGTTCACATTTCCTAGTTTCTGTATTGAGAGTATTTTGAGTATTGTACGTGTTACGCATTTTTACCTGAAACAGAAAATGCATTTTCAAGTCTAGGCGAAATCTTAGAACGAAATTGAGAAGAATGCTAGCCATCTTGAGTGCTGTTTTGAGTTAGAATGATGGCAAGTTCAATTAACCGCGAAAATGTCACGACTACACGTTTGATAAAAATTCAGAAAGAGACTTGATACAAAATATCATTTTAATAAAACCCTCAAAGTTATTTTACCTTCTTTTAAACTCTTCACATCGCGTCGCTTCGTACGCAAGGACCTCAAACTCTGAGCGACGGCGGAGCGAGCGATGCGCGCGTCTTTTAGTCTCCCTCCAAATTCGAAGAAAACTTTCCTCATTTCTAAAAGACCGGCTTGATGTTTTCGCGTGTCGAGATACGTTGTTGTCTTCCCCGGACAGAGTTGCTTTCCGCTGGTCTCAAATCCTCAATTTGATGTTTTCACGCGGTCTGCTCCTCTCCTCACAACGCTTCGAAAAGTTGGAGCAGTTCCTCGAGTGTTGTGCACCGAATTGCAATGCGATCTGAGAGACGGAGCATTCGTACTCCTGAGGTAAAATGCATGCGTGCCTCTATGACCTTTTGTTGCCTCGTGGGGCAAAAATGAAGTACTTGAAATTCTTTTCCCTTCTTCCTAAAATACAATACTGACATTTTTTACTAATGAAATTATTTTTACTTCTTGCTCCCCATGAGCTAAAAACATTTCATGCTGTAAAAACTTGGCTAAATTTGCAACACTCGCCGCTTTGGATCGGAACCCACAATTCTGTGTTATGCAGTGAATTTCAGTCAGTAATGTTACAACAGATCCCTCCAAACTAAAGAAGCCTACAATATGTAGTTGTAGGAGTGATATTCTCCTTGTTTGGAGTTGTTTGTAGTACATGTGTTCCGTTTACCTACGAGGCAGTTTTTGAAAGCTGTATAAAAGCATGGCCCCAAGGGTAAAATATTTTTAGTGCAAACGAGAACGAATTCAGTAGCACGTTACGAATGAAGACCTTCAGTAACTGAACTGTGAAATTTCAAACGGAACTGTGCAAAAGACTGCATTCACATTGAAGTAAAATTTGACTGTAAAACGAACTGTGGGGAAACAGATGTATTATGTTGTTACAAAGTTACGTTCGATCCAAGTGTTGTGTTTGGAAATGACATTTACTATTCTCAGTTTATTGTACGGGAATTTTGGCATGAATGATAACTAATGAAGGCTCTTCAATAATTTCCAACTAATTTCTGATAGAAAATATTCTTGAAGCATTTAAACCCTTAACTCTATGAATAAGGAAAAAGATTTTAGCTTACTATTCTTAAATGGGTTCAAACTTGGGCACAGGGTCTGCCAAGCTGCTGCCGATACCAACAGAGCAGGGGTGAGGGGGCCACAAGAAACCGGTCAGCTCGCACATTTCTTCAATCATTCCGTACTGGTGATGAGAACATTGAAGATGAAGAGGATACCAGACAGTCATATATTCTTGACAATGAGCAACTGAAAGCAAATGTTGAGCAAAATCCACGTCAAGTGTCGGAGAAATGTCTCAGACTCGTTGTGTCAGTACTGCGACAGTCTCACACCGTTTGCAGACGACGACATTTGTGAATTAGCGAGGCACGATTTGGCTCCTCGGTATTGCGCGGCCACGTGTTGCGTCAAAGACGTTACAAAAACTCAGACCGGTGATACGAAATTCTACCTCATGCTCCATATTCTCCTGATGTTTCACCCACCGACTGTCAATATTTTAAAACTTTACCACAATTTTGAATGGTAAAACTTTCCAGGCTCCCACCAGAGGTTGAATCAGCTTTCAAATATTTAGTTGCTTTACAATAACTAAGCTTTTCATTAGCAAGGAATAAATACCTTTATTAATAGATAACAAAAATGCATAAGCGCTCAAGGTTCATATTTTGATTATTCCAACATTTTAACTGTTAATTTTTCTATATTAAACTATGTATCTAATATCGGCCATTATTTTTGTAGCAGCCTAAACAAATGAAAAAATAGAAAGAAATGAAGCTGCCTTCCGGCAATATACAACGCTAAACTTCCCTCATAAACTGGTCTCGCAATAGGTAATAGGAACATAATGAAATCGTAACCTGATGCTAAGTATCTGTGTTACCGGAAAAAAATTCAGTCGAAACAAACGCCCGCTTGAAGAGTAGGGAAGTAGCTTGAAGCAATTTTAAAAGTATTAAGTACATTGTTTTGGTCCTTATCAAGTGAGTGTTTTTCTTTTGAAGTGAAAAAGTTCTCTGGCGCTGTTGTGGGCAGCGTTGTTAAAGGCAATCGATAATCCATTGGACGGAGTGACAGAGTGCGTGTGTGGTGAGAGTGGAGTGGGGAGTGATGAGCAGGACTGAGGGCAGCCCTGCATCAGTGATGGAGTTGGCTGGGGAACAGATCGAGAACATCGATAGTACGAGTAATTGTTAATTAGAATTGGAGAATGAGGAGTGAAGGATATGACAGATTTGTGTGCTGAGAATGTCATAGCTTTAATACATCGTTTTTTTCATCGTTCGAATCAATTCTTTTTGCAGCAGTCTAGTTACATGTTTAGCAATATTACGAATTAAGAGTGTGAGCCAGCAATATTTACTGATATACTTAAAACCCTTAAAATTTTTTGGCTTAAGTAGTATTTGCCGGGTTTCAAAAATCCTTTGTAAAACGAAGTGCATGTTCAAACTAGAGCTTTCATCAACGAGTTTGTACATCTGTACATTTTTTCTTCAAAGTTCAAAGATCGTCAAAGTTCAAAAGATCGTCTACATTCTTCTGCCTTCTGATCGTCTTCAAAGTTCGCAATTTAATTAATCAGAAGGCAGGGTTCAATGCGTGAGATAATATACGTACATATTATTAAGAAGAATAAATCTCATGATGATAAGCTTGCAAGCATTTGGCCAGCTGGAAGGAAGGCTCCCGTAGAATCGCAACCCCTCGACAACTTCGTTCAACTCAGCGCCTTCATAAACACCTCAGAAATGCTGTCTGCAGCTGAGAAAGTGGCCAACATTTGCCGAGCACAGAACGTCAAGAGAAAATAACCACCGAGTAACCGACCAGTTGAAAATCCTGCCAGTTTTAAAATGCGTTTCAGTAGCACCGTGAAGGATCAAAAATATCTTCCCTCACAAAAACTAACTGTACACCTAACGACCATTTTCTCTGCAGCGATGGACATGTTTGCTATGAAACTTTGATCGTTGGGCCGCGCAGAAGCGCGTGCGTTCGTTACAGAGCCGCCACCGGACAACTGCTGTGGAAATGGCGAGTTTGACCTCGGTCGCAATTTGGTTTGGCTGACATCAAAAGTTATCCAAAATGAAAGCTCAATAGCTTCTTTCTTAAAAATCTGATCAATATGTATTACTGTATGCATTAGCATTAGGCTATAAATTCGCGTTTGTTTCTGTCAATTAAGAATGGTATCAAGTCGTACGCGGGTCACAGAAACCAAGGGAAAGGATCAACTTTTGTTCGTGTGTGAGTTTTTTGGTGCAAGGTTTACGTTGATGCTAAAACTTGATGCAAAATTCTGCCGTCAATTAACTTAAACTTAATTTTTGGCATGATGATGAATTCTAATCTCTTTCTCAAAATACGTGTATTGGCAAAAGTTATAAATGTTACTTGGAAAGAGTTTTAACTTGGCTTGTTGATGAAATTCTCTGGAATAAAATGTTAATTTTACACTTGTGGCATTTCCCAACCAGAATTTCTTAAGCTGCTGTTAATGAACTGAATCACAAATGATAATTTAAAAAACACGATTAATAACCTTCACAAGGTCACGCGCGTGAGCGCCAAATTTGGGGAATAAAAAAGTTCATTGCACCGAAGACGGTTTAGTAATACGAGTACACCCAAAATAAAGTTGTTCTACAAGCAAAACTGGCAAATCAGTAGCACAGCCGCGCAAAACTCAGCAAATCGACTTTAGAAACAGAACTGGAGTTCCATGTGCCGACCTGCGTTCGGAGCGGAATATTAGCAAATCGTGGTTGTGCAGAAATATTTACTAACTCTAATTACATTTAATCGTTGAGTAAAAAGTTGAATAGAAAGCTTAGTACCGACAGGAGTACAAAGTACAGTGCAAAATTTCGGGCACAGGCCCGGGTCAAAAGTTGTTTATGAAGTTCAGTACAAAGTCGAGTACAAAGTTGAGAATGAAGTTTAGTTAAAAGTTGAGTACGAAGTAAAGTACAGAGCATATAATCAAAAAGTTCCAAATATATTAATCTGCAAAAGACTTTGTTTGGAAACAACTTTCAACTTACCTCAGCAATGCGGACTTGAAGTTCCTCAAACTTCGGCTGAGCTGGAGCAGGCTCATGTTTGAAGTTCTTGGACACTATGTCCATCTGTTATGTTACACAATCAACTCAAGTAGACGAAAATATACAAATTAGCTTATGAAATTTTACTGTGATGCGCTTTTACTCGACATAACTCTTCAGTACGCTAAAAATATCAGTAACTATGCGTATTGTTTCTAATAAGCGATTGAAATACAAGCCTTTGCAAATAGGCCCTTTGGAAAATAATTTTAAACCTAACTCAAACAAGGACGGTCAATAATTTAGAGTACAAGCCCAGTAGTGAGGGACGAGTACGCGTATTACCGAGTGTTCGTGTGACGGTCGTTCGAGTCTGAAGTGAAAGTTTACAAGAACTAACCTTCAAATATTGGAATACTGTTCAGTCCTTCCTTCTCTCTACCGCACGGTCAAACGCAGTAATTACTTGAGTCTTCATGCAAGTATAATGAAGAGGGACCGGCACAGTACATGTATAAAATACAACACACAAGCCGTGCACACGTACGCACTGCCAGTTCTCCGATGGCCAACGCACGATTTTATTGGCGCTGAAACTTTTGGGCGACATGAAAGATGAAGAGGTGCCACCTGGCGGCACGTCCGGCACTATTGCTCGGCACTGGCACCATTTTTATTATTCTGTTGCCCTCGCAGAATGGTTAACAAAAAACGGTATTCCGTGAGAAAGAAAACATTGGAACTGCGATAATATACAAGGACGTCGCTGTAATTTGTCACTGCATTTGTGAGCATCTTCTAAAAATCAAGTCCAGTTCCAAAGGACAAACTGAATTTCACGTAGCTATCGAACGAGTCATCGTCCATCAACTCTAGTTTGCACGGTGGCATTACAGTATTTATGGAGGCAAACTTTGGCTAGAACACCTTGTCAATTAGCTGAGCCTTAGTTCCGAGGGAGATATTAAGTTCTTAGGCACCAGTGCTAAAATTCATACGTATGCACTCAACTGAATATCCTCAACGTCACTTTTGGCATCAACTGAACATCCTCAACCTCACTTTTGGCATCAACTGAACATCCTCAACGTCACTTCTGGCATCAACGGAACATCCTCAACGTCACTTCTGGCATCAACTGAACACTTTGTTCCCTGCAAGAAGGAATAGAAGCGGCCTAAACTTTTATTGAATTCACCTTCACTTGTTTTCCCTCTAAAGCTGCTGGATTTTCAAGTTAATTTAAAATAGGATGCCATTAGTTTACAATAACCATTCGGAATTTTCTCATATAATGGAGATATCTATAGATTTATAAGAAACTCACGTAAAAATCAAAGTATTGCACACGTTACGAAGGGAATGAAGTTCCGAAGGCGGAAGGGTTGCCTTCCAGTTGGACACCAATATTTTCTGACCCGCCGAATCAAACCATGACTGGTGAATAATAGCCGGCCGCACACCTATCACAAGTCAATAAGATAGCTCAAGACCAATAGTATGCGAGGTGATGATTGCGAAATCGATTTGAATACTGTTTCGCTTGGCGAAGCCGTAAATACTTTTCTACTTCGTTGATGAAGCTTCTGATTCTTAACCTTTATATCATTCCAAAACACAGTCGTCTCCTATGAGTCGAAACCACTCCCTCTTTACGCGCGTTATCATCCTTCCGCGTCTTTTTTCCCTGTCAACACTTTTCCCGTACCCCCCTTTCCCCATCCTCAATTTCCTGTTCCTACCCTGAACGCCGGCTACTCAGAAAGTCTCCCAAAAAAAATTCCTTATTCTATCCTTGTCCTCCTCCTATTATGCCTCTCAAGCCGTGGCCGCATCAGTCCTGTAGCCCTACTGCCCTACGTCTTAATTAGTGCCACGGAGCTTCTTTCATGCCACTTCGATCACCACTCCTTGCCACTGGCCCTCTTACTTTTATCGTGCTCGATCACGACCTCTGGCCGTGATGTCGTGCATCCATCACTTTGCCTTGCCGCTCTACCGCGACCAAAGACCTCGCCGTTGTCCTGCCAGTCTATACCACCACGGCCACAAAAGCTAATCACATTAAGGGCGGAAAGGCCAAACCAAACTCTGTTCCTGGTGACACCGAGAAGAGGAGAGTCTAAAAATACCCTCAAAACACACGCTCTGTTTCCGTCCACTTGGTTGTAGCGACGCCGCCAGGACAGGCTACACGCGACACACGCCTGGGTCCTGATGGGCCGGGAGGTTAGCGATGGGCACAGGAAGACTCTCACGAACATTGAATTGCTAATAACCTTCTTGCCGAAAACAACGGTGCGAATACTATTCAGCGATCGAAGTCTTGCGAAAAAATTCACTAAGAAAATACTGAAATATTCTTGAAAAATGTATTTAAATTTCCTAAAAATGGATGTAAACGGGGAAATTTGAACCATAAAGGGAGAAGTTGAGCGTTGATAAAACCTGCTAGTACAAAATGGAGGTCAGAAAAGCAAGCCTCGCCTGCCAGACGAGTTCAATAGGAGACTAGGACGCACAATGTCAGCACTGAATTGACAGCTGTCCCTCTGCTGACGATCTACAAAGACGTCAGCTGCAGTTCTTGACATTCAAAGACTGTCTTTGTGAGCTTTGGAATGAGAACGCGTCTGGACCACTGAGTCACTCAACCTTCAATCTCATCTTTTGTAGATTTGTGGGGGAGCTTTACAATAAAACCTGAACCTTTAATCTTATCTTATCTTATGGAGGCTTATGGGGAACCTTTCCATACAATTTTAACCTTAAGCTTATGTTATCTTTTAAAAGCTTAGGGGAAAAATTTTCATAGACTTCAATTTTTGCTTTTTTAGGTGCTTTCGTTTCCTGGCCGTTTCTGGGGAACTACTTGAATTAATTAATTAATTAACTCATTTAAGCGTCTAAGCCCACCTTACTCAATAATTTACGATTCACAACAACCGTTAGTCGACAATTTACCTATGTTGAGACTGGTGCATTACATGACGGCTTCCACTCAAAAAAATGTTCAGGGGGAAACATGATGGGTATGAATTAAGCATTGTTTTCATTTAAGCGTTACAATTGCCTTTGAATATCATTTAGTGATTAATGAAATTCATTATATCCCAAAATTATTGAATTGGTGGTAGGAGCATCTGGCCAATACATTTTTCGAAAATCAAAAAACTCCCCGGACAAAAATTTAGTTGCCAGCTGCTTATAAGGAGTAGGACCGCCACGAGCACTAGTAATGACTATAATTCTGCTATGTATTGAGTGTCCTAATGTACACCTGGTACGTTTTAAGCCACACATGCATCAACTGATCTCGTAGTGCAGTCACAGTGTGTGGATGATCTTCGGGACGTCTAGTTTGTCGCTTTAGGTGGTATAACCAATTTTTTGGGGGTTCATGTCTGGTGACTTAACTAGCCAATCTAAATGCCTGACATGTCTTGAATAATTGTCATGCCAATTAATGACAGTTCTAGCCTAATTTACCATGCAGTTGTCCTCTTGAAAAATAGGCAAAGCAGCATGCCTGTCTCCATTTAACATTATGCAAATGGCAACACTTGGTTATCTAGCAACTCAATGTAGCCAAGCTAGTTCAGTTTGACGGATACGTCAACTAAAGAGCCCACCTCTGTGTAGTTGAAACGGCCCCAGAACATGTCAGACCCTCTTCCTCCTAGTATCGTCCTTTGCACACAAGCTTCGTTGAAAGTTTCATGAGGTTATGAATACGACGGCAGGCATCATTGGTTTAGGGACAGACTTGCAATTTATCTGAGCACATGACACTCTCCACTCCACTACAGTCCAATGTGCGTGCACTTTGGCCCGGCTTAACTGAGTGGTCTTGAAGGCAGGAGTTAACATCAGCCGGTGGCGAGCCACTCGCCTCCATATATCCTTTGCATGGAGTGCCGTACGAAAAGTTCGGTCAGAAACAGAAAGAGAAGAAATGTCATTTGTGTTTTGCAGTAGCTCCATCCTTGATGCAAAGCGATTCCGGTCAACAACGCGGGAAACACGGCGGCGATCCCTATCAGTGAGAGTTATTTACCACAATTTTTCCCTAAATTACCGTAAGTACTTGATTGTTTCCATTGTATGTAAACTTGAATAACAGTACAACATGAAACACACGTGAATTCCGTTACTCCCATCACCTAGTGTCCATTAGCCCGACCATATGTAGCAGCCCCATTTTCTCATTCTCAACGAGTTGCTTTCATCCCACCGTTGTGGAGCAACTACGAAGAAAGTCTATGCCTCGCCAGCTCTGAATGAAAACTGATACCAGCTCATTACTTGAATATAACCTAAATTTCAGTCACAGCTTTGAAAACCGATTGACGAACGTAATAACTATCTGGAGCATGAAAAACAATAGGCGACTGTAGTGATAGATTATGTTTAACTGATCAAATCAATTTTATGAACTTTCATTTAACTCCTGGAACTTCTGAAACATTGATTGAAAATGAAACGAGAACAGTCAAATAATGAAAACGAAATAAACATGCGCACATCCGAAGTTACCCACTATCAGGTAAGGAGAGTTCACGAATAAAAGGTTATCCACTAACTTCAAAGTTCTACCTATGCTATTCTATAGATCAAGCTCAAGCCACAACCTAGCCGAGCACCGTGTTCCCGATACCTGAAACAAAGTTAAGAACAATTTGTTCCAAACTGTTAAATGAAAGGTTACAAGTTTGTATACGAGACATCTGACGCAGTGACCTAACTTGACCAACTTCGTGACACTCGCTCGTCGTTAGCTTAAATTTTGAATCTACGGAATCCACGAAATCAGCTGCAGTCACTTCGATTCTTTTTTGTCTCCCTAATCAGTTTTAAGTAAATTAGCTTACCTCAGTACAGTGACTTATTTATGATCCGGGCCCTTATCTTCGAGTTTTTACGAAAAAACATGAACGTTTTTTGAAGATATAGTTTGCCAAAATTGGAAACTGATAAAATGTGATGACAAGATTACTTCACAAAAAACGAGCATTCCGAGGACGCCGTTTTGGGCTTTCGTATTGCATGCCAGCAGATTAACAGATATTCTGCCGGCTGATTGTGTTTTAAATATTCAGTCCCACTCATAATTTGAAGATGTTTTTGTTCGGCTGACGCATTATTTGCTGTGGAAACGTTCGGAAGTTCATATTTACATAATTAAAAAAAGAGTTTTTACTCCGTCGTGACGCTAATGATACAGCGACATCCGTGTGAATCAAATGTACTCTACAAACAATTAAAAAAAAAGATTTAGTTTTACGCTTGCTAGCTTGCACTGATAAAATTATCGATCGTTTGGATATCAGAATCGCGGAAGCTGGATATGATGACGAGCAGCTAAGATTGAACAACTTGCCTGTTGGAAGTACATGAAAGAATTACGCAATCGCCGTACGCCTCAGGGTAAAGAAAGTTGAAGCAAATGTCTTGCTCTGAAGTAGGGATGACTCTGTGACGCCCTGACACTCACTACTCAACTGGAACAGGGTTAAAATTAGGTTATAATTGTGGGTCCGGAACACGTCTTTAAAGCCATTTAGATGTACATTTACGCCTCTTTAAAATTGATCTTAAAGTAGTTTTTCGGAACTTGTTTCCCCAGAATTCTATCCGTCAAGCATCAAATTAAATTTAAGTACTTCGGCAACGAAGTATGGTCTGGTATTCATTCATTTAAACTAATTTGAAAGGGCTCCAATATATTTGATAGCTAAAATTATAAGTTATTTCCATTTGTTTTCGCGCTGCACACTCGTCGACAAAGTGCAATATGAAACAAAAATAAACATTCAAAATTTCTAAATTCTTCGAGTCACGCACTAGGTTTTTTAGAGCAAGTTTGGAGTAACATTTCAAGTCCGCAATTTTGTTTCTTATAAAAAATCATTCATACTTTACCTTGCTCCGCGAAAGGAACAAAATCCTCACAACAATTTCAAATGAGTTAATTATTATAACACGAGGTAATTCGCTAAAGCTGGGTCAAAGCAAAGAGTTCCAGGTAATAAACTAAGTGGAAACCAAAATTTAAAAAATCAACATTATTAGTCGAACTGCTAATTATATTTTTGCATGGACTTTTTGAATATTTTATTAACGTTATACCAGTTTTCTGTGAAACAGTCTGCCTGTTCAATTTTCTTTTTGCAAAACGTTATAACTAAATGTTTGGTGCATTAACCGTAGATTTATGCAAATGAAAACACGTTCGAGATATACATTCTGGTGCATAAGCTCCCAGAATGAAAATTTAGCGTTTCACTACTGACATGGTTCAGAAAATCTATGAACAAAAACGATGGCATCGAGTCTACAACTGTCTTAATGAAAGCCGAATCGACTTTAAACCCACTCTTACATCAACTAATCTCTGAATGCAGCCATAGTACGTGGCTGATCTTCTCAACGGCCAACTTGTTCTAGGTGGTCCTACACATTTTTATTAGGTTCATGTCTTGGGACTTTAATGACCTGTATACTCGTAAATATCTGGCATATACTGAAAGACTGTCATGCCAATCAATGAAAATGACAATATTGTTATTTCAATATCATGGAAGTTTATTATCACCAATATTATCAACAGTATCATAAAACTAACAATAATGTTATTGAATGGCTGGGAAAATTAATGAAGGTATTGTTGGTGTTAGTACTACTACCTCAGTTATTTTACTAAAGGTTTCAGGCAATTAGGCCTGACAGTTTCCTGAAGCAACACAAGCGCCGTTCTTGGCCCAGCGGAAGTTTTAGACATGAGAAAAATATTTCGTTTCACTCGCCCGAAGTCAGCTGGACCTCATACCTTGGTCAGCATTTTTATGAACCTAAGTCCCCATTATCTGCTACCTCATTCATAGTGCAGCAGTTAAAACTTGTAAACAAGTATTTTACAAAGGGTTCGGGGTCTATGTTTCGTACGGAACTCTTTTTTGCATAAAAATTCTCACGTTTATGAAGGCTTGAGGTCGATGTTGCCATCATGTGGAGGTGATGAGACCACGTGGCGGGCGTTGTGTTCTCCCTGTTGATGAGCTCATCCAAATGATCATATTCATGTTGTTATCTCGTGAGGCCGTCATAAAAAACGTTGTGAGCATAACTTCCATCACGCTCAGCAGTCGTTCGAAATTGTTTTTGCTGTTCCCAGTCGGTCCTGCTGCTGTTCCAATATCGTGAGAACATTTTCCATCTCTTGCGGCAGTTTGTGGACATGCATGTGAGTAGATTCTATCAAACGCTCCATGTATCAATAGATTGGCCATTTATAATTCTTGCAGAGCATCATCAGTGAGTCTGTAGCCTATAATATGTAACTTCTAGCGAGGTTAATTTTATATATAATGTAAAATAAAAGCTAATCACTCAACACAGCTCAGAAATTGATGAGGCTGGAAACAAGGTCGTCACGAAAACCTAACACGCACAAGAGGCCACACGCACGAGAGGCCACACGCACAAGAGGCCACACGCACAAGAGGCCACACGCACAAG
>VOMN01068825.1:0-16880 GCA_014899125.1 Orchestia grillus | reverse complement strand
CCATCATAGTTGCAGGTGAAACACGTATTACTACTGCTCGTTTTTTTCATTTCTTGGGTTATCGTCTTAATTGAAGTGGGTTTTCTGAAATAAAAAATAATATTATAAATGATTCCAGAGTGTAATGAACTGAAAACGACATGTCTTCAGATAGCTCTAGCACCCTACATTTAAAATACATATTATTTTGCCAGAGATAATGTCAACAGATACTGTGTAAATGAGAAGCAGCTGAAATATCGGCAGAAATCGAAGACGTGTGCCCATATTCCATGCAGTAACTCTCATCTTCATTGCAATTTCGTTCAGTTTTACCGTGTAGATTGTGTCGTTAGTTACTATTCAGTCTTGTGAGTTTGACTGTTTGATCATTCGTCTCATTGAATGAATTTTTAACCGATTGTGCGGTGCAACAGTTTAGTTTTGTCATGTTATGCGTTTGTGTTAAGTTTGATGTTGGTCTCTCTGTTTAACGTTCATTTGAGACAGAAATTTTATTATCGGCTTACAATGAATGTATAGATGGAAAGAGAGGTGTCGTTGAGGATAAAACTTTGTTTTCTTGGCTCGTCGATGTTAATACTGAATAATTCTGAGTGCCTAAGAAACTGTGTGAACAGATCCTCAAAGATAGAGTTTACTTTCACCGTACATGAGGCTACGTAAGAAAAATGTTTGGGCTGACTAACAGAAAACTCGTGAAGTCAGGGTGCGTTTTCTTGCAAGCTGCCTCTGGACTGCAGCACAATCTGCCATTTTAGGCTGCTCTGTACATGGATGAATAATCAAGGAGTTTTCCCCGTGTAGATTGATGTAAGTCGAGATTATGTTTGAGAAGTAGCTTTAAAATGATTGACAACTATATTAGTTACTCAGTTTCAAATATTTACGAATACGAACTAGACTCGTTGATGTGCAGGACAAAAAAGTAAGTAAGAATCTTGCTCAAGTTTATTGGCGAAGCAAGAGAAGACATCCGAGGCACATGATTGGACTTTTAGTGTTATATTTACATTTAATAATACACTCACGGAATGTGAAGTTATGAAACGTTTTCGGATTCTTGTACTTGTAATTCAAAGCACAGTTCATGTAAGAAAACGTGCAGAGAAATGTTCCAAACAGCAGCTGAACATTGGCGAAGACTTCCTCCCATAGCCGAGATCTCGACCGCCCTCGACGACCATCAACATGACCTGAACGACTCGAGATCTACAAACACCCAAACTTAGATCTGGTGATCAGAACTGTATCACTTTACGGCATCCCCAGCCCAAGTCGAGGAATAACTCCCCTCGAGTAACTGCCCTTCGTATAATAAGTCCAGAGCAAATGCCGCTCCAAACTTCGGTGTACGTAACTTTTTAAAGTCCTGCTGGACTCGTTCCTCAAACGAATGTGTGACTGAGCATTCCAAGTCCAGTACAAGAGTTATTTCTTTCGTGTCGGTGCACATCTCCTATCGAATTCTAGTACAACTGCTCATTTTTACGCTGCGATACCAATGGCTTTTTACCCTTTAATCCAATTACACTTTCAAACGCTGGCAGGCAAACTCTGGTAAACACTGGTGGAATTACTTTACATAACTTTATAATTGCAACTAACCGAATTAACAGGCAACTCTTCTCATCAGCTTTGATGCGACTTCAGTTCATTCCTGCATTGCCCTGAAACTGCTTCCCGAACCTCAATGCACGCACTTCGGCCGCTTTAACAAATTTGATAACTCTCATACATATACATATATTTGTATCGAATTTCACGCTTCGAACTGCTTGACAAAGCCCTATGTGCTGAACTATCATTCTGTACATAAGTGAAAGTGTTATTTAGCAAAAATACGCATGCAGCTTTAGCCACATGGACGTAATTTGTTTGTTGCTAATTGTTCCCCAGTCGCTGGTTTTGAAAATTAAGTAAATCTGAATCCAGGTATAAAAATTTGTATGCAAAAACTTCGTTACATGGTCACTCGATTGATCTTCGGGATAATACTACTCTTTTTATCTATTCATAGCTGTATTATTAGTGATTT
This sequence comes from Orchestia grillus, assembly GCA_014899125.1. Lineage (NCBI taxonomy): Eukaryota > Metazoa > Arthropoda > Malacostraca > Amphipoda > Talitridae > Orchestia > Orchestia grillus. Next base: position 14,842 of record VOMN01068825.1, on the reverse strand, counting down.
GAATATTGTGTGAATGATACGCAAGAAAAAGTGTCTATCTGATTCAAAATTTAGACCTTTTGTTGTGCCACCTCAAGGGACGGATGCGTGTCTCTCACTCACGTTTGCTGCTGCGTTGCTCTTGAAAATATTTTTATCTTCAAATTTAAGTTGCACTCGTTCTTTGTATGAGGTTCAACGTACACTGAGCCATGAGAAATAATTCAAGAATTTCTTAAGATGCTACATTATTTCGTACAATGTTTGAAACTTCTCGCAAAACTCAAAATATCATGCTTCACGTAACAGCCTTACTTTCAAATTTTTTTGCTGAACAAAAGGAGTGCTTCTAAAGTTTCTGAATTAAAATTAGTCTGCAATAGTTCTTTGCACGATGCTTTAAAATTATTTTTATAAGTAATATTCAGATAATAGTTCAGCAAGTCTGTAATTCTGATTTTTAGGAAGCTTTAAAATATTAACTTAAGTGAAAGTAACTCATGAATCTATAATTTCTCAAGCAAAGAATTCTGAAGCTCGTTGGTGTCACTTGAGTCAATTGAATTCATTATCTAAACTTTTCCCCCGACCTTCCCTGACCTTGCACGCTCGGACCCAATTGAAGGGGATGCTGCAGCGATGTTTGTTTGTCCACATGCAAATTATATCAGGTTGTAACAGAAGTTCTGTCCATTTTTTTAATTAGAAATAAAGTGAAAATCCTGTCATAAATATATTTATTTAGTCTTCAACATAGTCACCGTTTTTATTAATTACATCTTCCCATCTTGCCGTGAGGTTTCGGATTCCTTCTTCGTAGAATTTAGCCAGTTTGGACTCCAAAAAAAAGAAACTAGCTTCATTTCGATCCCCTCTCTTGAAGTAAGCCTTTGTCCCATTAAATGATTCTGTAAGCTCCTGAAAAGATGAAAATCGGTAGGAGCAAGATGGAGAGAAAATGGTGGGAGATGCATGATTTCCCAGCCAAATTCTTCAGTGGGATTTTTCAGCCTCACACATAAGAGGGAACGTTGCAGAAGCACATGAACATGTATGTATGTATTTCCCAACTTCATTGGCTCTGTTGCGTAAGATGCAGCGCGCTCATGTCCCTGTCAGGGGGCCCAGAACTCGATGCCCCAGACTACTATTCCATAATCCTCAGCTGAGGCTATGAACGTTTTCACTACAGAAGCATCACGAAAGCATTACGATGTACTTACTTTAAAAGTGATTTCCCTTACACGTGTTCGCCGCTAGCACTTCGAGTTTCTTTTAGTCCTGCGCGGTAGAAGACTCAAAGCAGGGGAAAACCTGGGAGAAACTTTCTTGCTCTCCATTGTCTTACGCCCTTTGCGTGCTGGCGGTCGGCGGCGCAGGAGCAATACGCTGTAATACCGGCCGCAGCTCGGGGAAATTTATTCATCAGCCGCCGGGAACCGAAGTCGTCCCCAGGAGTCGGGGCCCTGATTGCATACAGGCGTCTCATGCGCTTGATCAGGGCCATGCCTTCAGAACAAAACATACATCACTTTATCGAAAGTAATTTGTACTGCAGAAGTTAATGCTAGGTGTGTGGCTATGTTATATAATTATATAGTATTTGAAATGAGCAAATTTCCGCCCCTCAAACAAATCAATACCGGCATAGGGCTGTCGCTCGTCCCAGGGACCTGCTGACGAGCGAGAGCTGCATCAATCAACAATTTTTAACAATTCGTCTAACTGACGCACAGGAGACTCATTATATGTAAATGCATTCTCAAGACGACTCCATTCCTTTACTCAGGTCGATCTTTGCGATCCATCCCTTACTATTATTTCATCCCAGAATTCGTTGAGAGAGTTCATCTTTCGAGCAATGTTGTACGCCATAAATTTTACAAGACGGCTTATGGTTTCTATATTGCGTCACTGAATTCATAGTGGCACTTGAGCTCATTCATTATGCCTATGTAGTGCCCGGCATCATGGCCTCTTTGCAGGCGTGAGGGACCAATTTCAGTTATCCTCTACAGCTGATCCCCGTCAGTGTTGGAGAAAAGAAGTGAAATATTGTGCTTTAGCTATTAATTCTTTGTAAAATGGAGGAGGAAACGGAAAAGGAGTCCAGCTTCAATCAATTTCTCGTAAATTTATGTAATGACGACGTGTTCAGGATGCATTTCTGCAGGAGCGGATTTCGAAAATTGCTCGGAAAAAGAAAGCACTTCGTAATATGCCGAATTTGAACTCAAGGCTCACGTGATGGTAGAAAGTATAGTTTTTCACCGCTGCTACAGGTTTATAAACTATTGTACTGGAATAATTACTCAGACGTTCAAAATGAGTTCTAAATCAACTTCAGATGTCGACGCTGGTCAAAATTTAGATATTATTCTTGCTTACTAAGTGCATTAAACTTTGCTATCTGTCACAGAACTAGACCCTCCTGCAGCATATTTAAATATGCATACGTCCGAGAACGTGTAATGTATTAAGCCGACTTGACAAATGAGTGCTAGTGATGAAAGGAAATCACTGCACAAAACCTACCACGAGTCCCGAGTCCTCAACTATTTGCATGAACTAAGGACGTAAAAACAAAACGCGGAAAATGACTGCGTTCCAAAGTGGTTCCAACGCTCGTTCCCGATTGTAATTTTATTTGATTGTAAGTTCCTTCGATAAAATGGAATTGTACCAAAAAGAAATTTTGTTTCCTTGAATAAAAATTTCTGCGCTACGCAATCTACACACGTCACTCTGCATCTCCCCTCCATTACGGTGACCTGAGCGGAGGGCGCTGGAGGGCGCTGGAGGGTGGCGTCCTGAGACGCCTGGCGTCATAAAATAGTTGAACTCTCTGCCATTTTATCAGAGAGCAGTAAAACTTGTAGTGATATGGCCATTGTAAGGTTGTAATGGGTAATTTTTTCTTGCAAAATTTGAACACGTTTTTATGTTTGATTATGCCTTGCAGACCTAGGATGTAGTTCGAGTACTGCTTCCAGGGCCACACTTGTGTGTTACCTTTTGAAAAACAACGTGTTTAATCTTCCTTTCCCTAGGAAAACACTCAGTCTGGGGTATCGAACTCGAGACCTCCTGACAAGGAGACGAGCGCACTACCTCTTACGCAACAGAGCCAATGAAGTTGGTAAATACAAACATACATGTGCTTCTGCAACGTTCCCTCTTCTTTGCGAGGCACCTCGTGAAATGAAGAGGTGCAGAGCTCTGTGCTCAGCTTCCGTGTTCATGTTCACTGCTTGTTCACTGCTTGTTCACTGCTTGTGCAGCGTGTTCTTCGAGCAATGACGCTGCTGCGTGAGCTGTACAAGTGGCTCGCAGCTGTGACGGTTGTGCGGGCTTCCTGGCCTCTCAGGCGTGACGGCCACAAATTTTCCGCAATAATTCCTTAATGAGAAAAAACTTCATTGGCGGACTCCCAGGAGGTCCAAATGGTAAAATTTGTTCACGAATTATGATTATTTATAATATTTTCAAGCGATATGGCTGAATATGCAAAAATACACTAATACATTAGGTGGTCATTGGAATTAGCAAGCTTAGAGATTAAAGTAAAGGCGTTTAATTAATGGCCTGGAGAACTGTCTCTCAGCAGCTCTCTGGTGCAGTTGTTCGCTTGGTGACGTCGCGCCTCGGTTGAAAATTTATTACAAACACAAATTTGGTCAGGAAGTAGAGCGCGAGCGTCACTGAATTTCAGTGCACATGAAGTACTGGGAAATTAAGTTAGATATTTGGTTAGAAATTAACGGATAAATTTTTTTGAATGTCGAATAAAATCCGCGGGATAAAATTAGACTTCTGACGTGGGAGATGATTTGTTTAACGAACATTTGAGCACTTTATACCAATATTATTTCCATCTGTCCCAGACTTCGACCATTTCCACGATTTTCATCAAAGCATCCTTTAGGTAATTCATGCCGTATAACGGTTCTGTACGATTTTAGGGAACAATTATGTACAAACCATTTTTAATGCGTTGGAAATATATCCAGTAAATGAACGTACATTAGAAATGCTACTTGACAGAGCTGTGGAGCTTTTTAGTTCCATCGTTCCCAGCTTCCTCTTCGCTGTACTCCGTTCAATATGTACCGCTGACGAGTCTCATCAGGATCAGAATGTCAAGCATGGCACGGAACGTACCTGCTGGACTGGGGTAGTCCCCATCCTCCGTTCGGATCAATATTGTAAACATTTGTAAACATTTGTAAACATTTACGAATGTTTACAAATGTTACAATATTGATCCGTACGGATTTTACTCCGAACGGAATATTACTCTCGTTATGTCCAGCCCAGCCTGTTATCATTCTGCAGCTCTAGTTATGTCACACGTTATCATTCTGCAGCTCCAGTTATGTCACATGTTATCATTCTGCAGCTCCAGTTACGTCACACGTTATCATTCTGCAGCTCCAGTTACGTCACACGTTATCATTCTGCAGCTCTAGTTACGTCACACGTTTAGCTGTGTACCATTGTCAGTCAAATATATTTCCTACACAGTTCAATTGAAAACTGATTGAATAGTAACGCGTTTCAATGAAGAACGTATGATCAAACTATTACAAATAAATTATAGCTACAAACATAACAGCCTTGTGAAAAGTAAAGAAATCAAACGTTAAGGTGACGTACACCTATCAAAATGACGTGGAGATCAGCTGAGATTGTCGTACATTTCACACGAACTGAATAGGTGGCTTACAAAAACTCAAATGAACGCAAAAAACAATTTATAACGAAATATGAATTCGATATTGACGCCAAACTACATCGACTGGATTCTTAATTCCAACGTACAAAAATTTCTGTGTTTTCTCAAGTTTAGACTTGAGAGTATAGCACACAGGAAACATAGAGGATCAAAGTCCATACATGGGAGATGTGAGGCATGCCTTCCTTTGGGCTCGCAAGGAAGCAGAGTAAAGTTTATCAACATGCAATTTGCATCAGAACTAAGTTTGCTTCGCCTACTATGTTAACAAATTAGTTTCATGTACAATATATGTAAATTAATTTTTAATTAACCATGTTACTCTCTCAAAGGATGTTGCCGATGAAGGCAAATTTATTCCAGCCGTTTGGAATAGCGCCGTTTGAAGGCTCAGAAATTCAACAAGCAGGCCTGCTGGCTGCACCTTTTCGTTTGATTGCTGTACTCCGAGGCTTGAAAGGCAATGCGCCTGAAAAAGTCCCGTTAATTAAATCAGTCCTGCAGCTGACGAATTCAGGCACTTCACTCCTATGCTAATGCGAGCAAAATTTGTGGAGTCACTTATGTACAATGGTTCAATATAACTGGTAGGGATTGAAATAACTGAACCAAATATTACTGTCAGTGATTGAAATATTACTTCCAGTGTTTGAATACTGTTGAATATTACTGTCTGGAATTGGAATAATTAAACGAAAAAATTCAGTGTGTTCTTGGAGGTTTATAAGCTTGTTTTATTACAATATTTTCCTATTTTTCCATTATTCGAAAATTGATTTGTGAAGGTCGTGCCGTGAAGGAACTGCCAGAGCAGTGCACCGGAGTGCACTTATCTTCGGCTGTGCTTCCTTCGGCGCATCTGTGTTGCCACTGCGAACTTAAGAAACTAACTTGAAAGAAACTTGAAGATAAAAAATATAATAAAATAAGAAAACTTTATTCCAACAGAGTTGACATGAAGTGAACATCGGGTTTTAGATGCTTCATAATCACTGACGCTTGGGCGACATCATAAATATGAGGTTTTTAAGATGCTCTAAAACCACTGCCGCTTGAGTGACATTAGAACTATGAAGTTCAAGCTTCTTTTCGGAAGGAAAGTACTCTGTGAAATGCAAAAATCGGTGTGCGCAACTAAGATTTGAACCTTGGCCTTCTCCCTTGAGGACATGTCGCGATACAGTTTTAAGAGATAAGTTTTTTGGAGATATATATATATATATATATATATAACAGTTTTTGGAGATAACAGTTTTAGGAGATAACAGTTTTAGTAGATAACAGTTTTAGGAGATAACAGTTCTAGGAGATAACAGTTTTAGGCAGTTACAATAGCATCTGTATTCAACAGCTCTTCAGCGAATGGCCTGCAAATTGTTATGGGAAGTAACAAGGAGGTTTCATTGATGCCTTCACTTTCCTTCTAGCGCTGTCAATACTCAATAAATTATTGAAGTACTCAGCAACCGAGCACATCTACCGAGTTAGCAAAAATAATAAGTGAACGTATTCCGCAAACAAAAATAACATCATAAATGAATTGTGATAAGAAATTAGACAAATGTTAAAACTTTACGAGTGAAAAATCTAAGGTGAACGCGCAGCATACGCGGTCATTCGTCATGTGCGTAAAAACACATATGTATACACGTGAAATTTCGCGGTAAAAACTTTACGTCACTTTCCTTACACAGCTGAATAAAACTAAAGAAAGGTGATGATCTTCACTACAAATTCACAGTAAATAGTTTTTCGGATATCCACAGTAAATAGCTATTTCGATTATATCTAAAAAAAACTTAAGAAGACTTTTTTTTCGAACCGAGTGATAGAAAAAAAAATAATGCAGAAGCACACCTAGTTGAGCGTTTTAATAACCCATTATTGCGGAGATAACTCAGTTTAGCAACGCAAAGTGCTTCCAGCCTCCAAGGGAAAATCTTGGCACTTCTTGGTGAAAATTTTTAGGATATATTTAAAATATTAAAGCACAATTTGACTGCAGCCTATCAATTTCATTTATTCTTTTAAAATCTTATACAGGGTAGGATAAATTAGGCATATCCAACTTACCTGTATAATCTAAATAGAAACATTATCTGGAGGAAGACAACTAGAGTACGCTGTGACCGAGACGCATTTTTCTTTTTCGTCCTGAAATAGAATACTACAAAGACAGTCCCCGTCCGTACGCGCAGGGGCTCAAGACAGACCACATAAAAGTTCGGCTTTAAAGAGTGCAACTTTCAGGGAAGTTCGATCTTATGTAAATCTGGCCGTAACACTCGGAGGGTGCGGACGAATTTTACGCGTCCCGCACATGCGGACGGGAGCAGCTTGCGGCCTCCGCACCGCCTCTCGCGGCGCGACTTTCCGTGAAAGCAAACGCAGGCCGGCGGGAGAGAGGCTTCTTGTTCGCAATACTCGTTCATGGACACTTGGAAAACTTCAAGTAAAATTAATGACCTCGGGAATAAGTGTTTTAGTGAAGTAGCATGATTTATGATTCTTTTGTCAGTTATTCTTTCCAGCTACTCTGTAAAAAAAAGGAATTTAAAATGTGCGTTATCACAAATGATAGAAGTTGGAAAGTTAGCGTGGATTAAAAGGGATTAATTTCGTGCGCCTCGTTGAAAAAAATTAAAGCAGTTTTAAGTAGTAAGAGCATCCGCGTACTACTGAATATTGCATGCGCCTTGATTTGCATGAGATTGTGTATCTTAATATTAGTTCTTTCTTATTCAGGTGTTATGGAAGACCAGAAAAAACTCCTTGTTTGAAATTTTTCTGTTGTTTTTCTCGATTTTTCGAGATTAAAACCAACAGAAAAATGTTAAATAAATAGTTGTCCCTGGTCTTTAATAACACCTCTCTAAGAAGGAACTTGTTCCCTGTTTATACCAATTTAATATTAGTGTGGACATATTTACTGAGAGTAAGCAGTTATTCCAATTACGAGTAATTTGAATTGCAGGTACAAAATAACTTATTTACCGCATGTTTACAAATGTGAAACCAATTATCAAAAAGTACTTATTTTGGATCGATCTGTATACGAAGACGATGTACTCTTAAGATAAAATTTACCGATTGAGCAATAGTTTTCATCAGCATTGAAACATCGGTAAAACGAACATAATGCAATCGGTTGAGAAACGTATGATATTTATATTACGTACTATTACCATCAAAATACCTACAATCAACAATGTAAAGCCGCATCAATGTCCCTTTAATGCATCTCCCACCGACTCCATTAGGCAGATTACCGAAGTGAAAGAATTTACGTCCTCCGAGAAAGGTTCATTTCTTGACAGGTTTTTCCGTCTGGATGCGGGAGATTTCAACGTTAGCATATGAATTACTCGTGTCATCTCCAGAGCTATGATGGCTAAGGTGCGAGTCATGTGGAGATTAGGTCAAACGCAAACACCCCTGAGAAAATAACAAACTTTTCGTCAGCTAAAGCTCATAAAATGCATGTGGAACGACAGTAGAAAGGTCAAGTCATTAATAGCTCCCACTTAAAACGTCGCATCCATTTTCACCGCTAACACACGCCACTAAATTAGTCTACGGACGTCATCACCTCAGGAGATGGCTGCAGGAAGGCCTGCTGACGGGGGGTGATGAATGGCAGCCGTGGGGAATATTGGAAGCAAGGAAGTCTCAAATGGACTAAACGGGCCGTCTTCTGCGAAGGCAGTTCTGCGTGCTAAATATTAACTCATGAGCTTAGGTCTTGCCTGAAAACTGCCATTACAGGGCGGCGAAAAGCAATCACCTGGAGCTGTGTTTATGCTTGAATTAAGTTAGCGAGTTACTGGCTAACGAGGTGAGCTCCAGGAGTGAGATATCCATTTACAGCAAAAGTAATGAGCGATTTTTAGAAAAAATGTTCCAGAGAGAGTTTATGATTCTTGCTTTAGAATCTTGTTTCATTTTCGACATATCTCTGGGACTAATCTTTACCCTTTTCTTTTATGTTATCAACGTTTTGTTTACAATTTTCTTCAACACTCGCCCCCTTGCTCGCCAGTACGAATATTTTACTCCCTGAGTTTCATGTCGGTGCCAATGCCAGTACGGCAGCAAAATTGACTCAAAATCCTTAGGAAAATAACGCAGTAAACAAAAGAAATTGCAAAAAGGAAAACTTCAGTCTGAAGCTCAAGCTAAATTAAGTGGCAAGATTTGATAATTACGTGCCGAGTTGGGGCTGGGTAAACAATGGAAGATCTTCCTGTTATCCAATACGGCTTTTCATTCCTCAGGTCAATATTTTAGGGGTTATAGGAAGCCTGAAATTTAAATTTTAATACTCACCGCTGAAAGCCGAAACTCCCGTTCACCTGTGGCAGGCGAGATGCGGACAGGTGAAATGTAAGAAGAGACTGTTCAAACGAAACTGAAAAAATTTCCAAGATGAAAATATAAAATTTCTCTTCGGTCAAGGAAGATAGGACGACTGAATGAATTTTCTCGCAATCTAGCAAAATATATGTCTTGTTCACTACGCACATACAACATCTGCAAAATATAATCATTGTAATCGAAATGTTTCAAAAAAGTTGAAGATTTTGTTGAATAAATATTTGTACAACAACTTTAAAACTGCCTAGAGCAAAGCTGGAAGCCCTTCTGTCTCAGCACGACAGAAAATCCTCGATGCGTTCAATGATATGGAACTCAGGGGTCAGAAACTGAGCTGGAGTGTTTTTACAAATATCGTACATCTTCCATACCATCAAATTGGCTGCAACATTGATTGATAGTCAAACATACGAATAAAACCACCTGGAAAACATAAGCAATTAAAGAACGTCAGGTAATTTTTTAGAGAAATTTATTTTGAGGCTAAAAATGCAAGAACAGCTTAACGGTCGCTCGCTTCTTCAAATTATCGGCGGTAAATCACCACCTCAACAGCTCTGAAGGAAGACCCGGAGCTAAAACTAGCTTCAGGTAAGCAATAAATCAAGCCAACGTCCAACGAGGTGACGGTGTGAGTGCATTTTATTACTCGTGCGTTATTTTCGTGAGAGGTAGGAAAAACCTCAAGCCTGTAGGGGTAAAATTATTTTAGCAATGAGGCTGTATTTTACTTCTAAAAATAACGAGTTGCCTCCTTACTGACTCAAGCAGTGAGACGGCATTTAGTCTCTTACAAAGAACTACTAGTATCTTTATGGAAGTGAATTTACAAGTCCATTATGTGCGCAAAGAGTTAAAACATTTAGTGCAATGTAATTTTTTTATTTTTTGTAGCACTCAAAACTCTGTTCAATATTTTTACAGGTTCCAGTCAGGCAGTACGATTTTTTTATTTGTTTTAGATTTTGAAGGATCTGCAAAGTAAAATGCAGGCCAACAGTTTTGTTTTTATATATTATTTCAGACTTTTTTAAATTGTTCATTGGTAGCTGGTCAATGCTATTTCGATGATGCCTCCTCCACCGAGCTGAAAATTTCATGGAATTTTTTCTGCTTATTTAAAAATTGGATACAATGCAGGCTGTAGCTTCTTGTCGGACGGTCGGATCCTTGACCTGAATGTACACGCTTTTAGAATAGTTGAATATTGAAAGATGATTTTTCAAAAACTTCTAGCTCAGGGTTTCAAGGCCAATACGAGACTGCATTTAATTAGCTCTCTGATGTAAAAAATATTATTCAAAAGTTGTTTAATTCCTTTAGGTTTCGACATAATGACGACTAATTAAAATAAGTGAGTAAAATTCGCACAAACAACTCTTTTTAGTGTAGATTAATATTGAACTTGAGGTATCTTAACTAAAGTGAAACATATTCGTGCGTAAAAGAAAAGAATTGAAAATTAAACAATTGCCAGAAGGCGGCGATGTGAAATCATAGTCAGTCTATAAGGCGCGCAGTAGAGCGTTAGGCATGTTTTTAAATGATAAAATAGTTTTTAGTTTCGTGAAATATAATTAAAAGCTATAAGAAAAGTATTGTATTCTTCTAATCATTTCAAATCCATTTTTAAAAAAATATTTCAGAATTCAGTGTTGAACAAACATGAAGCTCACGATTAAGCTTTACTGCGTTGAAAAGTCAAACATTATAAAATTATAATTGCAATGTAATAAGTTTCATCAATGCGGCAAAATGAACTCCTTATTATGTTGTAACCAGGCATACAACACTTGACAGGCAGGGCAAGCACTTGACNCTTGACAGGCATACAACACTTGACTGGCAGGGTAAACACTTGACAGGCATACAGCACTTGACAGGCAGGGCAAACATTTGACAGGCATACAGCACTTGACAGGCAGAACAAAAAGGGCAAAATCTGTTCGCACACAGAAAGTCATCAGTGCTATCCGAAAAAAGATACAAAGAAGGCAATGAGAAAAAAGCAAATCAAATGATTTATTAATGAAACAAAGCGTTTCAAACTGGCAAGAATCAGCCACTCACTGATGTCTAAAAGAAAAAGAGTCGACTGAAGCGGACTTCTTTTTAATAACGACTTCAAGGACGGTATTCATGTTTGTGAAGTCAATCTTTATTGATGAAAAGCTGTTCACAGTTAACGTCCAATTAAGCAGTTAGAATGAAAGAGTTTTGGTGACAGGATCTGAAGACATCCCAGGTGCAATGAGAGCAGTCTACCGTCGGTTAAAACTAGCCTCTGGCATGAAATGCGTGGTTACTTCCAGAACTTGAGAATTGCCATTCAACTTCTTGAAAAAAATGCGCAAAGTTCAAGATGAAGTCTTACATTGATGATGCTTTAGTTTCAGTGCTTCCTGACATAAAGAAACTCTTCAAAGATCAGTTGTTCACTTTCCAACAAGGTGGAGCGCCTTCTCACGCCTCGAACAAAACTCAAAAGTGAATTATGCTTCAATTTCTTAGGTTCCGGACCAAGGTGTGGAGTTCCGAGTTAACCTCATCCTATGAAGGTAGCGTAAGGAAATGGCATTTCGTGTCGTGAGTAGTTACTGATTTTACCATCGTTCATTGCGCAATTTCCATGCGTGAAGCATGGTCTGGGAAAGAGAATCAAATCAAATGACTGGCTGAGAATATTTGAAACTGATTTATTGATATAGACCTCAGGTGCAACTCTGATATGTTGTATGAGTCAGATCATCCGGTACTTGTTTCTGCGATATCGTGGTTCAATAATTTTTACCTTTTATGCGGAACTTTTCAGAGCAGCAAAAGTTCGGAATAGTACTAAGAACAGAATTGATGCTCATGATTGAAAGCAAATCCCATTACAAGCACTCGGGTATTCATTGTAATAACTTGAGTTTAATGAAGCTTATAAAAACACTGATTGTTTTCATCCTGCACCTGATGGTGAAATTATCTCACAAAAAGAGCATACAGTAAAGCCTCACGAAAAAATCGAATTTGAAACCAACTATCGAAATGATGTGTTAGACAACTTCAAGAAAAGCTGAATGATTTATGTTTCACATGATGATTATTCTGGGTATAAATAATTGGCATGTTTTCTTGGTTTCAGCGTCTGAAAACACCACTTGAATCTCAGATCAGCGTCCCACCAGAAACTGTGAATTCACTCCTCCTATAGTTTTGGTCAAATGTAACTATCCTATCACAAAAGTGCAGCTACACCGGAGCTCGCTGTAGCAGTACTGGGCACCTGCGAGACATCTTATAACGTCGTGTACGTCACGCCTCTCAGTGGGCAAGGCGGAGAGAAAGAACGGGAAATGGCTGCATTATAACTACCGTGATAGAGAGCTTCTTCACAAATACTGTAATAACGTAGCTTGATAATGAAGCACTAAATTGTGAGAACTAAAATGAGTTCACTTTATGCCCTGGATGTAGAGGTAATGTTTTATGTCTATTTCTTTAACTTGCATAATCGCTTCGCTTCAAATGCGTGAAGACTATGTATGTATATAAGATTAAAATAAATAAATATTATCTACACTTCATTGAGAGGAAAAAATTCATTTGTATCTTTTACTGTATTTGCAATTAAACATACGAAGAAATAGTATGGGTGTAAAGAACTGTCTTTCTTTAAAGTACATCAAGACACCGCAACACACATTCCATGCTGCAGCTTCTCTGTACTAAAATATATGAAGCTCGCACCTGTGTATATATGTAATTGCGCTATTTTATGACACACTTCGTACAATTTTACTATAATACAATATTTTCAAAATCTTCTATGATAAATCTCAGCATGCTGAGTTTTATCACAGAACGTGTCGCATGAAGGTCGTTATCAAATATCGAGTGCAGACACACAGGTGTGCTACGTATGGAAGCTACATATATATGAACCTCGGCACGGGCAGCATCCTGGAACATGGACGAGCTCGCAGCTAAGGCATCAGTGGGCGCCCCACAGCCCCCGCCTCTACAAAATAAGTTTGTTTGGCACTAAGTTTACGTAGGAAACTTTCAAATTCTCACTTGATTTCATCCGCTGAAGAAAATACTGCACAGCCAAAGCACGATAGGATTCGCGCTCTTAAGTGATAGTACCTTCGCTCGAACAATAATTATTCTTACGCAGATGGTTGAATACGCTCATACGCGAAAAGTGCGTATTCTTACGAGATGTTGACCGACGGTAATGAGTGTTTGTATCACCAACTTCTCTTTACGTGAATGGCACAAATAGAGAGACGGTTTCATGGGTCTTTCGCGTACGTATTTTCTTCATTCTTGTAATTATTTAAATGCTGTCATTGTCAAACGATGCCACTGCCCGAAATGAGTTCGGGAATGTTCCATCATTACGGTACGTGTGTGCCGGAAAGCCACTGGTCAAGCATCAATAATTATTTGCTTGCGTACTCCTCTGCTCCTATTCAGTGTGTGCTTCCTACTACAGGGCCTTAATCAATATTTATTAATTTACTTCAAGAAGTTTTGTGCGCAGTTATGTTTAGGCAGCAAAGCTGTCAGGAGCAGAATAGAGCGTCATCAGGAGACCAATTCGTGGTCCGATCATTTCTAGACTTCCGTCCCCCGTAACAAAGGCAGGTAAGTAGCGCGATGAAAGATAATACGTGTATGGATTTTCCGATACAGCCTTCGATTATGAGGTTATAATTATTGGGAAGAGAATTAATGTAAGTGCACAATGCCCAGTTGTGGCGGTGACACAAGAGAGCAACATGGGCCTCAATTCAGTGCACCAAACTGCCATTCTATCGATGCCAGGACGGTGATCGCGGCCAGAGAGGTTTGCTCATCTCACCGTCGCGCTCAAGTGCTCGTACACAAATGAAAACACTCTCGTTGCTGACATATTACGGGATCAAACGACGAGGATGCAAAAGTTTGCCACCTAAACACTCCACTGATGAACTTTCAGAGCTATATTAGCCTTAAATAAATGTGAAATCGTCCTAAAATATAATGTGTGGTTCATATTAACTGGTCAATCGAAATTTAAATACATCTTTTGAATTAAACTTGAAATATTTAGAACAAAGAGGGGTGAGTTTGGTAGAAGTTCGACCGAACGGGCTAGGAGTCGTTTGTTCAGGCCACGTGTACAATTATGTCCTGCCAGTATCAGCTCAGACTCAATCCGTGCGTCATTGCAGTTTCCCCAATGCAATAGTGCCTGATTATATTTCTCTACATCTGCCACACCACACTTTCTGACGCACAATCTATACTACGACCACCGTTGCCACGTAATCGTCGCTGCTAGAATAATTTTTAAGTAAGTTTAAGCGTCGTTCTTGAACACCTCATGATGATTCATTTGGAAGCCAAATTTCTCCACAAGCCAACCTCGCTGAGACTCTTGACTAGCCGACGCTTCTGGACAAATGGCAGCGTCGACACAGAGACGGGAAGCTGATGAGTCTATGTAAACACGTCGTCATCTCCGTGAAGATACTGAAGCTGAACTGTTTTTGGTCTCCTTGAATGAGTCTTTAATGCTCTTCATCATTCTCCGGCTTTTGCTCATGCAGCGGCACGGGCGATTACGGCCGGAATTTGGCCGAGCTCGAATATCCGTCACTGGTTCTTGCTAACGAGAGCTGGTCCCACGCAGAGGCTGGGTGTTTACGAGTGGAATGCTTCCAGTTGGCAGAATGGTGACGTCACATGTTACAAACATGAAGTGGTGGAAATAGTGAT
>VOMN01068807.1:0-17029 GCA_014899125.1 Orchestia grillus | reverse complement strand
CACGCAGTTTTCGACGCTTTTCACTTCCTTGAACAGTCTCGTGTCATACGTCCATAATTAATCAACTACTTATTTTGCAACAGGGCTTCCGTTAATTTTTAGCGAGTTTCAAATCAATTTATACATTTTCCGTCCTCAGCTCACGATAAACATTGTAACAACTGAGTAAAGGTGTGATGCAGGACAATATAACACTGGCATGAGACCGTCCCCAAACTCGCGCACCTCTCACCCATTGAGTAGCACGAACTGCCCCTCCAGCACACTGTGGGGAACAGACGAGGGCGGTGCCCAATTACGTGCTCATGCCAACTTTCGAGCCCATTATTTACCGACGTTATTTACCGAACACAAAAATATCCCCAGCATTCCCTACAGCTCCCTGACTTTCTTGCTCGCCAGGATCCTCCGCCTCTTAGTAATTATTTAGTGTATTCTACTCGTGTAATTCGCAAACCTTCGAATGCCCGACGTATTACACGAGGTTTTAAATTTTAGAAATTAAACTTTCAAACGCAACACTCCGTTGTCACCTTGAAAATGCCATATGTTTTATGGACCACAGAAACAGAGCAAATCTCGGAGAAATTATTTCGATGCCGATTGAGCCAGAAGAATTTGCATAATATTATCGATCTAATATCGCAGCGAGACAACGAATATTTAGAAAACAAAGCGAAGTCAGTGACTTGATAGATTAAAAAACCTCTCGTGTCTCACTAAGAGCTCTGTTGTGCCAAGGCTGCAGTGTGCCAAGGCTGCTGTGTGCCAAGGCTGCAGNCTGCTGTGTGCCAAGGCTGCTGTGTGCCAAGGCTGCAGTGTGCCAAGGCTACAGTGTGCCAAGGCTGCAGTGTGCCAAGGAAAGCAACAAGCTCAGCCTTCGAAGCAAGCTGCTCTAGAGAAATTGAAAGAATTTTTTAAATCAAAATCTCCTGGACTTTTCAAACTCTTATATCCTGCTGGGAATTAATTCTTTGCCCTCGCGCTCTCGATCTGCGCCTCTGAGAATTTTCTTTCCGTAGCTTATGCTCGAGAGTACCCAGGGTCTCTCAATATTTGTGACCAAAAAGCATTTATTTCGGTAGAATATTACTCGCGTCCCTCACTGTACAACTACAATAATATGTACTGTCACACATAACACTGCAGCTGTGTACAGTACTACTACTACTACTACTACTATAGAATGTAATTTTGTACACAACATTAAAGTGGCGTACAGTCCTACTAGAATGAATAATGTTGCGCAGAACACGTTCAGTTGTGTACAACGTGTAATCTTGTACACAACACTCCAGGCCACAGCAAGCTCAGCAGCCCCGGCACACCCCAGGCTGGCAATTTTTCAACGGCGGGTAAACTTCAATAAGTACATTAGTTTTGTCCATCACTGACCACTGAAATTTAAGGCATGAAGTATATAAAATGCACTGAATTTCATGTACATTATCCGTGCAGGACACTCGAACCTGCGCGAGAAATCCATCATTGGATGAATACATTTTCCCTTTTATTACACCTTTACACAAGGGCACGGTCCAGTGAGGCAACACATCACGAGCACTACACCCTCGAGTCCGACTCAGAAACTGGATTTTCAGCACCCAGCTGGCACGCTTTCATGAGAGGCCTCTTTTGTCTAGATGAGCACATTCTTCGTGTATTCTCTAAAGAAATCTACTAGATAATACAAAAAGTATTCATTTGAACAAAATAAAATACACCTCAAAACTGAGCTTACGAAATCAGACCTGTGTACACAACGTGCAGATGAGAGCCAGTGTTCTGGCAGCGTCAATTAATGCTACATGCAATGCAGAATTTTGGCAGAGCACTTGAGGCACAATAAGACCGACGGTGGGAAGTCATAACGTCCCCCAACCGTTACTGATTTCCAGGATTTATACCTGCGCTGCGAAAACTTTATTAAATAACCTCCTCCAAGAGTCTGTTCATTTTGCCGCGAGCGCAAACGTTCGCATTGCAAAATTGCAAGCCTTTTGACGGCGAGTTTGCATTGCGAGGGGAAATAATTATATTCCTTACATGCAGAATAAATAGTAGAATTTTACTCAGTCGAATTTTATTCCAAAGAGGGACGCACAAGCGTCAGTCGGGTGGTTAACAAGCTACCACAGAAGAGTGCATGAGCTGAACATGAAAAATTTACCTTTAATTTCAACTTGATTATCCTACGGAAGAATCATTCGAAAACAAGGGCTTTTCTTTCTTTCCATGCTTCGAATAGGATGTAAGTTTTATCTTCTTATGTTGCTTCACAGCAGGAGAAAACTTTCACGACGAGAGAGTACAACGCATCTCTAGGGAATGAGCTTTGTAAATTATTCAGGAATTGAAACAATCCGTTCTTAAATAATTCGAGTAATAGAGCCTGGGAAAAGTTCGATAAATTTAATGCTACAGTAGCAAATGTATTTGCCATGCCATTTCTTGCCATAGAAGCTTAAATAAAAAAATACAAGATAAATTTTATTCCTCAGGATCAGTTCTTACATACTTTGCACAGACATGCCTCGCAAATTTTACCATTTGCATGATCAGCAACGTGATAGAAAGAACCGAACCTTCTTCCAAGAAGACCTACAGCACACGACCAAGCTCGCAGGATGTTTATCTTTGGAAAGTGTTATTAACAGCACTCTCGAGAACAGCCCTAGAAAGCTTTGAAGCCTTGCACGTCACTAAACACACTTAATGAAAGCTTTAATTAAATCAACGCACACTGGATGAAGCAGGGAAACACGATGAACCGGGAGCTCTGGGAGCAGCCCACGCGATGCTGATGACCTACGCTCGTACGTGCGGTAACGCGTTACCGTTTGCGGGCATCTCCATTAAAAATTAACGTAGTTGTGTGTTACGATTTAGGCAGTTATTCAGAGAAATGGTAGTTTTCTACAGTATTCTAGCAGTTTCCCGAAGATTATGTCTATACGCGAGAAATTGGCGAGTGGCTGCTGGCAGATCTAGGCAGTGATATTCTAAAGCGGACATAAAGACCGCGCCACGGCACTGCGCTCCAGCGAACTCTGCGAAATTGACTGCACCAATTTTCAACAGGGATCGTTTCCCTAGCACAGGTGTCGGAGACGCGCTCACTGTACGGCAGATTAGAACCGAGTAGCGTGAGCGATTCTCACGAGACCCAAATAGACAACATGTCCGGATTGCGAATGTCTGGCGAGATGGCCATAACTGGAGTCCTGAGGTGCACTGCTGCTCTTACAGTCACTTATCTCCTCTACATGAGGCACAAGTGCCCTCACGCTGTCCATGGAAGGCACGCATAGAGGTTCGGATAATATTTTGCAGTAAAGAAAAGTACTACATATTGAACTTCGCCTACCACCAATGGAAAGACTGATTATCTCTTGAAACTGTCCATTGCATGTTTTATCTTTCGCCCTACGTTTCGCCCTACGTTGTTATCCATACATATGGAACGTCTATTTTTATTATTACAAAAATAATGCTAAAGAAGATTGCTCCTCCAGTAGACAGTTCAGATGAATGAAGTCTCTGTAAACACGGTTCACATGAGTCTCAGCAGACACGGTTCACATGAGTAAAGTCTCAGCAGACACGGTTCACATGAGTAAAGTCTCATTAAACATGGTTCACATGAGTAAAGTCTCATTAAACATGGTTCACATGAGTAAAGTTTCTTTAAACATAGTTCACATGAGTAAAGTCTCATTAAACATGGTTCATATGAGTGAAGTCTCGGTAAACACAGTTCATATGAGTGAAGTCTCGGTAAACACAGTTCATATGAGTGAAGTCTCGGTAAACACAGTTCATATGAGTGAAGTCTCGGTAAACACAGTTCATATGAGTGAAGTCTCGGTAAACACAGTTCATATGAGTGAAGTCTCGGTAAACACAGTTCATGTGAGTGAAGTCTCGGTAAACACAGTTCATGTGAGTGAAGTCTCGGTAAACACAGTTCATGTGAGTGAAGTCTCGGTAAACACAGTTCATGTGAGTGAAGTCTCGGTAAACACAGTTCATGTGAGTGAAGTCTCGGTAAACACAGTTCATGTGAGTGAAGTCTCGGTAAACACAGTTCATGTGAGTGAAGTCTCGGTAAACACAGTTCATGTGAGTGAAGTCTCGGTAAACACAGTTCATGTGAGTGAAGTCTCGGTAAACACAGTTCATGTGAGTGAAGTCTCGGTAAACACAGTTCACATGAGTGAAGTCTCGGTAAACACAGTTCATGTGAGTGAAGTTTCGGTAAACACAGTTCAGATGGCTGCTCCCATTTCAGACAGAGAGGACTGCTCCTATTTCAGACGGAGGACTCAGGTCAGTAACCACAGAAGTAATTTTCTCCTTCAACACGGATATTTTCTCACCAGACCCACACAGAAATGTGCGTTTGTTACGAGGATATTCATCTAACATCACGAGAGCGCGCACCAGATAAATCATAATGGTGGCCAGATAAGACCAAAGCACAAGTACATTACAAAGATACAAGCAGCAAGTCCGCACTGCAACGACCGCTTGCTGGGTTGTGTGTGCTCAAATTTATTCGAGGCATTCCCGCTAGAATGCTCCGAGCTGGACTACCGGCCAGAAAGCGCGCGGACCTGCTGCCATCCACATATAAAAATGACTTGCATCCTCATTCACCCGACAAGATTGTCCTCTAAATTGAAACAGACAATTAAAATATCAATCCCAGTTCAGATCACGTCATACTTAAGAAATATAAAGATCCTAGTTTGAGAGCGATTATGCTTCCACAACAATAAAGTCTAAGATAGCTTTTTCGAATATAGTTAACAAGTTCTTGGAAACACTGACCATGTGTACCAGTAAGCAGGAACACTGCAAACGCAACACCAAGTGGTACTCGACAATTACTGGGGCATGAGCAGCGTCAAAGCAGCGGAGGAAATGCAGTAGTATAATAACATTGACCAATAATATTCAAGTCGTCTTTGAACGAACTGCCCTCTCCATGTTGACCCACGTAGACTTTAAAGAGAACTCATAGTTTATGAAAAGAACAATGAGCGCCCAATGTGGCACACACAGTTCACGAGAAGAAGAACAATGAGCGCCCAATGCGGCACACACAGTTCACGAGAAGAAGAACAATGAGCGCCCAATGCGGTACACACAGTTCACGAGAAGAAGAACAATGAGGGTGCAGTTAAACAGACAAATTAGGTGCGTGACAGGCGCTCATAGCTCTGACTCCAGATAAGCTCTTCATGTAGAACTGAGGACATGCGATGATGAATGGGGGCCATAATTGAAGCTATGAGGGCTGGGTTTAAACAGACCTCAAACGAGGTATTGAGCGAGCAAGTCTCTTTTACTCAGTCATCAGCAACGTTTGCTTGGCAAGAACTTAGAGAGGAAGAAAAGAAATAGACGGAATGAAACTGTGATTAAAAACTACTTCATGGGACATTTAATTATCCTCTTAAAAGATGAGAATTTTCGGAGCTTTCTTTATGGTACTTTTCGCTCTTTAAGAAGAGAAAACAGGATACGTGAGTACTGCTGCCGAAGTTCTGATTATTACGTATATTTTTGCATAGAAAACTCCGTGTACCTCTCATGACTTGAGTACGATGGAGGCTTGCAATAATGCTTCATCCAGCGCTTTACATATGAAATACTTAGATTGGGGCATTGCTGGGGGCATTGCTCTGGACATTGCTTAGTGTATTAGGTAAGTTTCTAGCTTAATTAATTAGATTATTTTATTAGATTACTATTTAGATTTGTTATGAGCTCCCTCTTCACATGGAATGTCATCCAAAAAGAGTGAAGAGAAGGAATCATTCAGTATGAACTAAAGAGACCGGAGAATTGATTATGACAAGATTTCCCAAGCAGGATGTTCTTCAGGTAGAAAAGCGAGGAAAGAATGAATTGGAAAAAACACAAAGAAGATATAACAAAAATTTGAGAATATTGAAAGAAGCAAAGTGGTCACGAAAGGTAGTAGCCCCGAAGGTCTAGCTATAGCTGAGGTAACCTACTAGTAGTGTCCCCCTGTGAATGCCGGTCCCCAAAACATACGATAGACAAACCTATTAAGCCTAACTAACCCTAATACTTATCCAATGCTCCCTGAAGAGCATAGAGATAACAACACAGGAAATTCCTTCTTTCAACCACTGTCCGCCGTACAAACTTACCTGTAGAATATAGTTCAAAGTTGTTTCGTACTTGATGCTGAAGCCATCATATCTCAATGCACGGTATATTTGCGCTCTTTTATTTTCAAGTCTAAAGTCACCAGCACTTGCTCAGCTTTTAATCCAGCATCCAAATCGTAATGAGTCCATTTTTTGCAACGTGCGTTCGTAATAAAAGAACGAAACGAAGATCAATGGTTGCGAGCGGAGTATGGGCGAGATATTTTACGACAGAAAGACGATCATTAAAACGTCGTTTTCTTTAAAATTTCAATCATAAATTCCAGGGAGAGAAAATCGAGCAGTCGATTCTGAGCAGAAGAACAGGCGCCTCGGCAAGTGTCCTCATTGATTTCATCTACAAATTTTGAAGTAATGAATTGAAATAAATCAAATGCTAGGAATACCATTTCTTGGTACGTGACAGGTTCTCACGACGAGATATTTTTGAGACCCAAATGCAGTCGTCAAATGGAGCAATGTAGCTAATAGCAAAAAATCCTATTATTGGGAAAATGAGAGCCTACGGGAGGTGACGCTACGTGTATACAGCTAAGTCTACATTGCTAAGTCAACCCATTATTTCAGGAATGGATGAATAGAAATTTCTTCTGTTTCAAACCCTTTTTTATTTATCGTTTTTATTCCATTAACACCCGATTTTGATTTCCAGAATACTGACAAAATATAGGTCCTGCTCGAAGCTCCGTCCAGTCCGAACTTCCCGAGAGCTCTTCATAAAGAAGTACGCTAGAGGCAGCATTGACTTCCTTATGGACTATTGAACTAAAAGTTGGACCATATTGGGCTTAGTTATGAAGAGAACTGTACCAATTGGAGAGCCTCCTCCCAGCCCTACGCACCATACAGGTATCTCACAATGGGACTTCGTGAATTCTACCGCACATCAACACTTCTGCACTCGGTAAAGCCGCTCCCTAAAACTTTACGTCACGGTGACACGAGTTCCCTAGGCAGGCGTGATAGTTCTCAGGAGTCACTGCGGTTCTCAGGAGTCACTGCGGTTCTCAGTAGTCACTAGAGCTGCCAATTATTTATCACCATGTATCCGTGTGCGATCTCAACCAATGATGCTGTTTGAAGCAGTGCTTTCACAGAGGCACTTTCACTTCCCACGAACTGGGCTAGTCCGACAACACAGACGAACGAATCTGGCACAAGACCAACCATAAGGCTGTTTAAAACTTATTACAATAGCTTTATCTAATACTAGTCATAGAAGCCTATGTCATAATATTTTTTTTATTTTATTCAGTTGACGTTGTGCAGCGAAGAGAACATACGGGTATCTTGCCATATCATCTTTAAATCGCGTCATCATTTCGGACACTAAATACTCGACACTTGATGTACGTCGGTTTGTCTTAAACGCCACAACAAAAGCCATAGATGGTCGTCATAATAATCGGAAAAATAATTTCCGTACCTCAGTTGTCCACGAAAATTTTCTTCTAAAATCGTATCGAAGTATGTAGTCATTCATATCGAAGGAGGTCCACGTAATTACAGCGATAGAGTTCCGAAATAGTATATCATTCCCAGCAGCTTGAACCTAATCATCGAGTTAGTATTCATCTTTATACATCAATTCATATTCACAAATGAGATCAGATTTGGTTAGGGGGGAAAAGAGGTACCAAATTCAAACCTGCCCGAAAGTGGCAAACTTGACACTTTTGCCTCAATGATGCTCCGCGAGAAAAAGTTTGGTTTTTGAGATATTGTATGAACACGTTTAAAACCGGTAGGTCCTAAATTGTTTCAGATCAGGCAGTAAGGTATCTTCTTGCTTACCCATTAGTTGCTGCTGTTCATTTTCCATTGCGACACAGCACTGGCAACATGAGCCGTTTAAGAAACGCAGAAATAGCGGACACGCACTTTGCTCATGGCGCTGCAAATGGAAACGCCAGGCAGACTGCCAGACTACCAGGCTGCCTGGCTGGCGATATTTGTGAAATGCTACTCTATTTCCACAATATCCGGCAGTCCTTAAATCGAAAATACTACAGGTGTATCGATGAAGCCAGTGGAAACTTTGAACAATCTCTGTACAGTTACTGTAAAAATAGATTATTCGTGAGCAATTTTGTCTTCAAATTTCCTCTTTAAACATTAAACAGTTAATGTCTCGTAAAACAATTTTTTTGCTAAGGTTCATAGAGGTAAAAGTGATTTGCTTGTCATTCTCCGGTAGGTGTAAAATTTTGAACCACTTTTTCCCTTTGTATTTGAATCTCTTGATTACGCGCCCAAAACCAAGCATCCTCGTCGACAATTCTAGGACAACTGCCGGAGCTTACAATGAATTCAGACGTCGCAAACAAAAGCGACGCAACTGCGCGTGTCAATGAGGCAAAAGAAGCAACCCACAAACCATCTTAGGAAGATGCAAGCATTAAAGTCAGGGTCTCATTTAGGTCTCTTGAGGCTTGAAGGGTTACGAAGTTCAATTAAGTTGACTAGGACAGTAATCTCAGGAGCGAGCCAAAGCGCCTCCAGTTTTGCCTCATCACCTGCTGAGCGACAAGAACAAACAGCGCGAAACACTTTAGAGGAGCCTTGCCTTTGTGCTGAATTAGTCCTGCGAAAAGAACAAGACGGCAGAGCAGAATAAAGGCCTGTAATAAGAAGATTTGCCCGGAGCCGTCACTGGGCAAGGCAAGATAAAGCGGCCAAGTGCCGTGACGCGTCAGGGCGGCTGGAGGCGAGAGAGCGATGCGGCTCATGTGGATGAGGGCGTCGCGACGCCAGCGTGTCGGTGGCGACTACAGTAAATGGCAGAGTGGATGTAAAGAGGGGCAACACGGGTAATATATAGAGTTAGCGTGGCACCTACGGCAAATGGTCGAGTGGATGTAAAGAGGGGCAGCACGGGTAATATGTAGAGTTAGAGTGGCACCTACGGCAAATGGCAGAGTGGATGTAAAGAGGAGCAACACGGGTAATATGTAGAGTTAGCGTGGCACCTACAGTAAAAGGCCGAGTGGATGTAAAGAATGACAGCACGGGTAAAACGTGAAGGTAGTGTAAATGAAGAAATGGGATTGTGAATCTTGGAAAAATAAAGGATGCGTAAACGTCGACGATAGATGCGGAAAATCTGCACAAATTCGAAGAATGGGAATATACAAACATCAATGAAAGGAATACAAGAATGCGTACGACTGACGGGAAATGCGTTTAGATATGCGCAGGAAACTATCAATTCATGAGAACAAAACAATTGAAATTCGTAAACCAAAAAATCGATTGTGGAAAAATGACTGAACGAGTCGAAAGGCCAAAAATCGCACACAATTTTGCATTTCTAACAAATAGCGAGCGCACTGTGGTCGCTCAATGGATGAGTAAAACAAAATATTACATCAATATTATATTATCCTGTACTAACATGAAAAAAATAAATTTGTTTTCCGTACGCTTGCCCTCAATACATGCAAACTTTTTGAATTTAAATTTCACCATTTCATTAAAGTATTTTCGTGAATTTTATTTTGGTTACAGAATTT
The DNA here is from genome assembly GCA_014899125.1 of Orchestia grillus. Taxonomy (NCBI): domain Eukaryota; kingdom Metazoa; phylum Arthropoda; class Malacostraca; order Amphipoda; family Talitridae; genus Orchestia; species Orchestia grillus. The sequence continues at coordinate 7,311 of VOMN01068807.1, read as the reverse complement.
GACTAGAAATATCTAGCGCACGGAACTTGCAAGTTTGTAGAGTATTTTTCTCCATTACAATGCAAAGAAGAAAACCCCTAGCACCGGACTTTTAAAAACAAACACACTCGCAGTCGCAGTCAATATACTGCGCGACAAGAACTTCTTGATTACTTATCACTTTGACTGCCATTTTTCACACATGAAAAATTCCATGTCGACAAATGATTCCGTTGTAAATTTATAAACGAAGGATTTTTAATCCACAAATTTGATTTTCTAGTTGATTATCCTTCTAATCTAAACTAGCATACTCGAGTCATGAACACAAATTCGATGAAAAACTTGAAAATTTGTATTCATAGATTCGGAACTTGGTTAGCTTTGATTACATTAGATTACGCGATGAACCACACATGGCGCACGTCACAGTCAAAGCGTTAAGCCGTTGGTTACTAGTACGGATTTTTATCTTCAATGCAGCGACATGCGTGGTACGAAGCGCTCTCTCAAAGCTCACTGAAAACTGCACGGGCGATTCTATCTAGCCTTGTTCAGATATGACCTCGTTTCCCTCAGAATATTCTCCTCCAGAAAGACAACCACAATTCCGCAGCTCTTCACCTCGCCAGCAACACAAGCGTCCTGTCCCACGAGACAATCCAATACAGCGCGCGCTTCCATTTGAATTTCGTTTATACGATGTCATAACTTCAAATTCAGCAACAAGTTTTATTTCGGGGAGCAGCATGGGAGACTCCCAATATGCACATTGTGCGACAGTCTCTTCAGTCCGGGACCTAGAACACAGGTCTCCGAAAGAGGAGAGAGAAGGGATGCAGAAGAGGCAGAATGCATTTTTAGGTTTTCTCCGAAGCTCTCATGGCCAACTTCTTAAGCGATTGCTCGGCAACGATCCTTGTCTTACGTTCCAGGATCTTTGACTGTTACATTAAGTCTTCCGGGTACTAGTAAAAGGTGGCTTTTGGAACGGTCGTCGTCTAAAAGACGCTTCTTCGAAGCCGATAGACTTCTAAAAGCTATTCTGAAGAGCTTCCCTAAAATTCATGGCCTCATGGCAAATCGGAGTAGCAAAGATGTTCACTCACAATATTCAACGGAGTACTAAATTATTTACAGCCCTACGCTCCATATTCTACACCCATTTGAATTACTTCTTCATACGCTTTGTGTTTGTTTATAGAAAAATGAAGCCTCTCAATACGAAGTGTAGACCTTCTACGTTTGTTTTTATTATACTCTGAATTTAGCCTATATGAACCTTCAGAAACAATAAGTACTAAGATGAATACTAGTGGCGGAAATTGTGTAGATACCAGCGCTTCAGTGATTCAGACTAGTGGCACGGAAAGTGAAGGGACCCTTTAGAATGGACTGTAGAACACGGGGAATCTATACACAAGGTGTGTTCCCACATAGGGCTCCCTGGTCACAGGAAAAGTGAGTTAAGAATGATGAGGAACACAAGACAAAATAGAAACATCGAAAGTACAAAAATTGAAAAAATAGAGTGGGCACGAAAGATAGAAGTCCCGAAAGGCTTCTTCTGGCAACGGTAACTTATCAGTGCCCCTCTGGGTTTGCCAGTTCCCATGGCATATGATGGACAAGCCTAACTAACCTAACCCTATTGCCTATCCCATGCCCATTGAGGGGATCAAAATATAACTAAAAAATAATTTGGGAACTACCTCGATCGAGTTGGAACTATGGTTGTGTCTTAAGACTACGAATTTCAAAAACTACCTCGATCGCATCTTAAGACAAATTTATTTCTTAAAAACCTAGGTCCTGTGGGAGAGGAGAATAAGGTAAACTGTCACCACCTTCTGATTGTTGCAGATCGAGGCTTAACGAAAGCGTGGAAAACTAGTTTTACACCTGAGGTCTTGCGTAACACATAATTTAGAGTTTTCCTTTTTACGTCGTCCGTCACTGCTATGCAGAAAGCACAACCACAGTCGCCCAAACGCAACATTTCCATACACGAAGTGAGCAGCCGCAGGCGCACCCAGACATTCTGTCGTTGAAATATGGCTACCTGCGCGGTCACGGCTTAAGTAAGGCCTCTCATTGAATAAGTGCAGTTACGCGAGCCTAAAATCCCTCTAAAGCTCGGGAACGACCGCTACTTCGGGGGTCGGGGCCCGCAGTTGTCCTGTAATGATGTAGTCCAGACCATTGGCGCTGGAGGGCGCGCGAGGTGGGCACTGGAGGGCGCTGGAGGTGGGCACCGGGGCAAGGCATCACGACACAGACACGCAACATCCTCAGTTTCGTGCGGCAGGAAACACGCCAAGTCTGCGGATGGAGCGAGGCAGGTCGCACCGAGCGATATTTATAGCTTCGGAGTCTTCGAGTTCAGCCGTTAGAGAGGAACTCAAGGGACTCATTGTTTTCTCCTTAGCTATGTTCATTTTTCGGAAGAGTTGAAACAAACAACAAATACAATGCTAGCTAATATGCATGAATGGAGATATTTTCGAACAAGATATCTAAATTCCCGCATATCATGTACCTAAATTCATAGAGTGAATGCAAATACTTGCTTCAAACGAGGCATAAAATAAGAAGGTAAATTTTACTAACAGAATCGAGTAACTTCAGGAGGTCACAACAGGTTTTCAGTGAGGTTCCACCAAAATGTATCGAAGACTGCGGTAACAAATCGTTTAATCTTGCAGTCACGTAAAAATCGAGCTGCTTCATTCTTGTTTAACTGTTGAATGACGGCTAATAAGATTCTCGTGGTAAATTCTGCATTAAATCATTTCATCATTCAAAATGGTAGAAGCTCAAAAGTTTTCACGCTAATTGTTCAGAGCAAAAGAAAAGGCACCAGCAAAGAAACCGTGCCAGTATTTTGCTGTAAAACGCACGGGATTGCGACAGAGAATACTTGCATTTCAATGGCAGCCAAATTTTTGAAATCCTAAAGCCGGAGCGACTTCACGAAGGGACTGTGAGGCAGCTGCGGTTTGCATCATTAATGCCGACTTCCTCGCTCGCCTTCTGGTACCGGAACTTTCAATAGCCAGACAACCTAATTTGAGTAAAAGCACCGTGAAATCACATAACAGGTTTTATGTATTTACGTCAAGGGCAAGAAATTTTCAAAATTATTTTAGTAAAAACATTTCCGTAATGTAGCAAACTAACCATTCCTTCCCCGCCGAAAACCTTGGGACAAATGATGTTAATTTTTTAAGATACCCTCTTATTTACGGTAAATCTGACGTGGAACATTGTGATTTTCAGTATCACTGATACAGACTGCCTTCTCTAACCGTCTCGCTGATTAGAAATACAAACCCGAGGGAATTTTCTCCCATCTAAATCCTTCAGGGCGTGACAGGAAGATGGACGCACCAACTAACCAGGCAATACTGGGCTATTATTATATAGTGGTATAGCGGGACCATTGAACAAGGAAGTTACTATTTATTATGTGATCGAGATAGTGCAGTATGAGTAATTATTCAACAAAGTTTATAACATGAGCACGACTTTTACACCATCCTCGCGTATAGGGCCACGAGTGTTCCACTGTAAACATTCATGCCACTCTTGTGTGCCGGTATGATCACGTGTCAGCACTCGTAATTTACCTGCGTTTCAAGAAAATCCTCTTACTGGAATTATTGAAGTAAACAAAACTATTAATCCGAGTAAAGACAGCGAGCAAACATGAAGGAAGCATGTCTAACTTCCGAGCAATAAAGCGTCGTTCAATTCAAGCCTCACTTTAAAACAATGAAGCGACCTTACCATGGAGCAGCCTAATATGGAGCAGCACCTTAAAACAATGGAGCAACCTTACAATGGAGCAGCTTAATATGGAGCAGCATCTTAAAACAATGGAGTAGTCTTACAATGGAGCAGCCTAATATGGAGCAGCATCTTAAAACAATGGAGCAACTTTACAATGGAGTAGCCTAATATGGAGCAGCACCTTAAAGCAATGGAGTGACTTTACCATGGAGCAGCCCAACGGAGGGAGAGTGTTCATTTTTACTGCCCGAGTGTGGATGGATGAAAAGAATATTGACATTCACCGAGGAGAGGAGCCTTCAACCTTTTACCTCGGTCAAGGACAATATGGTCCAGTTTCTCAGAAGCTGCCGCTAGATTTTCGTACCAAATGGAAGGCAGCCTCATACCGCGTGTGCGTCAGGCTGCAACGAGTTCTTCTTACAAACTCAAATGTCGCTTTACTGCCACGATAATTTCTTTCCTAAAATGGCTACCTAAAATTGTTGTTTGAACTCTTGACATTCCCCGCCCAGTGCTGGATCGCGCCAGTTTGCCCAGGCAAGTTGATGGGATTTCCTAATTAAAAGTTCGTTTACTTTTCATGTATTGAAATTTTTAATAATGCAAGCCTATGAAATACCAGCAGCAGGACAACGCGGTTAAACCAATTTTCCGGTCTCTGACCATGAAAGATTTTGAGAGTATTAATTTCTTTTTTTTCTGCGTTCACATAATTTGGACGTTCTCTGAAAATGTCTGCTGCTTTCAGTTCCACCCAACCCCTCACTCGGCCGACATATGCTTCTGACAAGTCGTGCTTTTAAAATTCGACGGTGTCAAACATCCATGAAGACTCCCCATTAGCCAGACAGCCCTCGAACCAAACTACTAGTTAGCCAGACAGCCCTCAAACTAAACTTCCAGTTAGCTAGACAACCCTCGAACTAAACTACCAGTTAGCCAGACAGCCATGGACCTAACAGTTTGGAAACATGACAAACCATGAACCAGGAAATCTCTTTCACAGAACACATTAGTACGAGATATTATACAACAAATCTGCCATTTTAAAATACTATGAGTTTGATATGATTTACAAAGACACAAAATCTGGAGTATCAATAGTTTTATGCAACGAAATTTTTGTCCCTGGCTCAAGTGTTATATTTTTACCGCGTTTTTCAAAAGAGTAGAGTATCCGTAGAATTTTGGTTTTGTACTTTACTTGAACAACGTTTATTGCTGGTGTCGTATTGATGAGAAGCGAATTTGAAAGTTCATTGACTTGATAACAATGGCAAAATTCAAGCATAAACATCATTTCTCCATTTTCGTTTTGCTTGGTCATTTTGAAACTGTAAATCCCGATCTCAACCTGGGACCAAGACAAATGCAAAATTTTGTGACACGGGGCGACAGGCGGTAGCCTTGTTCTCAACGTGTCGTGATTTGAGCGAGTCACGCTCCCGACGGAACACGGTAGGAACGAAGCTAGGTTCCTAATACTGAAGATTGGACCAGAAACTACACCGACACCATGACGGAACTACACCAGGAGAGAAAGAAACCATTATTGTGAAGAGGAACGAGTGAGACTGTGATTCCAACACAAGATCTTTATTGGTCAGGATCGCGGTCAGATATGTATCCGGTATGCCAATTAGATTATTATAATTATTATTAATTTAGTCATGGCTTAAAACTCGCTATCCAGAAGAAATGTGATCCAAAAATAATGAAGAGAAGGACTTTTTAGTATGGATGCAAAAACTGGGTAATCTAGTTACACGGTGTGTTCTACACAGGATCCCGTGTGTATTGAAACAAGTTAAGGATGAAGAGGAAAAAATGGCAAAGTAGAGATAGTGAAGAAGGTGTGAAAATTGAAGAAAGCAAAGGTGGCACAAAAGATATAAATCGCAAAGGCCAATCTATAACTGAGATAACCTAACGGTATCCTCCTAGAACCACCATCCCCATAGCTTATGAAAGACAACCTAACCGTGTTGCCTATGTTACGCCCCGTGAGGGGTGCCATTATTAAATAAAGTTATGGTCGCACCTCGAGATGGGAAGAAGCCATTATCCCAATCGAGACAAGCAGCCACAGTGGTGCGAGCGGTGCGGCCCATGAAGAGTCCATGAAGAAAAGTTAGCCGATGGCTCAAAAGTCGTTTACCAATTTTCTAGTCTACTTTGGTCAGAGCTGAATTGAAGGAAATTCCGAGCTCATTGATCGAGCGCAGACGCCGAGATGGAGTCAAAGCAGCAGCTGAAGGGGTAAAAATTCGGTCCACTGAATTCAACAGACGATCCGAAAAGAGATTCAGTTGCAATTACCAATAAAAAATATCTTACTAATCTGTAGGTATCAACAATACCAAAAAGGATTCCTCGAATTTTAGGCCTTTATTGAAATCATCTAGGAAAAGTTTCTTCTATTTTAGAAACTTGTCTGTAGAGACATCAGAATCGTTTCATACAGATCGAAAATTCCTCCTCATAAATACGACAAAATCAAAAACTAGGTTCACGAACAAGACTAGCATGGCGCACTATTCACAAGACGTGAATAACACACTACCATAAAAGCAAGGCAGGCACGGAACTTTATTTACCGCTCAGAGAGTTGGTACCTCTGCACACCGGCCAGCCGGCGCGCACGCCAGCGGTGAGCCAAGCGAACATTTGGCCCCAGTACCGTGTGGTCAACTGAAGAATTTTTACATGAATATTGCCTAGTTTTTGTATTTAGTTTAGTATTACCTCACAGCGTCGGACTGCGTGGCCTACAGACGTAAGTCAATTATTATTTGTGTTCCTTAGCAATCCAGCTTAGAGTCTTAAGGTAATTTGCGAGAGACGCAACTATCAAAATGGAAAAGAGGTCGCTTCGGAAGTCGAGAATGTGAGCTGATAGCGACGTCTTGTCAAGCGTTGAGAAAAGGTAAGTACCTCCATGTTTACAAAGCGGTCCGTCGCTGCTGGGAAAGGGTTTCAAAACTTACGCCCATTCTCAAGCATTCAAAAGTCTGAAATAATGTCAACATGCGGCATGAAATCAATACATGTACAAAGAATATTTATTTGCCTCTACTGCTATTACCTGAAAAATATATTTATTTTTAACGATACAGACCGATGTCTTTCCCCATAATGAACAATGAGCTTTGAAATGGAGTAAAGATATGGGAGAGTTAGTTTGTTGAGTTCCAGTCTTACCAAAAATAAGATTGATTGAAGGTGTGTCTACGACGGAAAGAGATCAAGAGCCAATTTGAGAAGCAGTAATGAATAGTATTCGTCTAGCTGTGTACTCAGAGCTCAACAACAGCAGGCTGAGCGGAGTGGAGCAGTGCACTCAGACACCTACGCAGCACACGCAGTCATGATGGACGAGGACTTCGATTAGAAAGCACCTGGAAGTGTGCATACGCGAGAAATTGCACGTCAGAGCGCATCATTGAGGAGAGAAACGTAGATGGGCTCCAGAAATGCAGGACTGGAGTGAAGGTTATAGAAAATGATTTAGATTAGCTTAGTGTGCCAGTCGTAGTT
>VOMN01068789.1:0-28208 GCA_014899125.1 Orchestia grillus | reverse complement strand
GGGAGGTGGTGCAGTGATGTGGGGAGGTGGTGCTGTGATGTGGGGAGGTGGTGCTGTGATGTGGGGAGGTTGTGCTGTGATGTGGGGAGGTTGTGCTGTGATGTGGGGAGGCCCCACAAAACAGAAGGAAGGCCCCACAACACAGGCAGGCCTCACAACACAAGCGGGCCCCACAACACAGGTGGGCCCCACAACACAGGTGGGCCCCACAACACAGGTGGGCCCCACAACACAGGCGGGCCCCACAACACAAGGAGGCCCCACAACACAGGTGGGCCCCACAACACAGGCGGGCCTCACAACACAGGCGGGCCCCACGACACAGGTGTGCCCCACAACACAAGGAGGCCCCACAACACCAGCACCCCCAACACAGGCGGGCCCCTCCATGCCCCCCCGACATCCGACGTCTAGCTGACAGGGAGGTGCGGAACTTAGGGCAAAATATCGACTTGCGCGAAAACGCTCGAGTTGGCAAGAAAATTTTCTAGCTGAAATGTTTTCCGGTAGAGCGATTCTTATGCCTGACGAAGAGAACACAATGCCGAGCTCGATCAGGGCGAGACAAAGCGAGGCGGCCTCCTGATGAGCTGCTAGCGGGCCTCGCAGGCGGCCAACTGGCGCCTAACTTCGTGTGCAGCGACGGCACGCACGAGTGCTGGGACCGCCGACGGTACGAGTGCTTAACATGATGAGTACGTCACGAGCGCTCGACGTGACGAGTACGTCACGAGTGCTCGACGTGACGAGTACGTCACGAGCACTTAACATGATGAGTAAGTGAAGGAAACTGTTGTATGACGATCACGTGTACGTAGACACGTGTGTAGAAGTGCGCTCAACCAAACACTCGAGACATCAATGTGGATGCACGAATTGTCGTTTCTAATATCCTTATAGTTATACGAGGTATTGATGAGGAAGTGTGAATGGTACATGCATGTGTACAAAACGATGAATTTAGTCACTCTGTAGAAAACATTATAGCGTCATCTACGAGAACCTGCATTGGTGGCGCTTTAAAATCCTTCATTGTGTGTGCTACTTGGCTTTAACTATTACTTCCTAATGAAATAAAAAATTCTCAAGCTGAAAAGCAAGATGAGAATGAAGAGAACATTCAACACGAACGCGTCGTGATGCTGCTCCTCAAAATGTAAGACTGGTTTGACGGGCGGGCTTGTTGGCGTGGCGATCTTGCTTTGGACGAGTGCACCCACGCGACTGGCCTCAAGTTTGTCACTTGTGTGCTGGAATGTGTTCAAAGGAAATTCTTAAATTATAAATTCATACTGACTACCATAGTTGAGAAGAATGACCAGTTTTATTCAGGGCCTTCTCTCGCCCTGTACTTCACATTACATATGTCAAGCCGCCAGGATTATCTGTTGCTCAATGCAGAGGCGCTTTCACTAAAAGCGTTGACCTCACTAACGAAAAAATAATTAAATTGAAATTACCTCGGAAAACAAGCACTGTCCCAACATCTTTGTAATGTAGTCAGATGTTATGAGGTGCTTTTAATTAGCATGGCCTGAGCGAAAGTAACTTAAATGTGGATGGACTCATCCGTAGAGTTCATTAGAAATCACTCATTAAATTTCTCCTTATTTCAAAACTTACTTATTTGTCCACTGTGCTAGAAAAAATGATAAAATGTTAAGGAGATATGAGTGAACCATATAAAATCGTATCTACTAGATCTAGCAAAAAAATTGAATCAACCGAAATTTTAATAAAAGGGAAACGTTGCAAGATAACCAAAGAGGGAGCCAATAAAACTGAGAAGGCAAAGAACTTAAATAAGAGCGGTTAGACTCTGCTAGATAGTGACGACGAAATAAACATTTATAAAATCTGCAAATATTTCACTCGATTCACCAGAATAATAATCTGTAAGATATAAATGGGGCTAGATGCTGTTATACAGTACACCATGGGTATGCCTATAGGCCTACCACAGGAAGCAGAGCTTAGGCTTGAAAGGTGCAGCGCTGTAATGGATCTTTAATGAAAATAATGGATGTTTTTGTTGTCTCAAAAAAACGTGCTGTCATATTTCCGTAGACGGCACTTAGGAAATGAACTACTGATGAAGTGCGTGAAAACATTACAATTGTACAGGAGACGCAAGAACGTCTTTATGTAGTGCGATATCGTAAGAATGTTACCCGCAGAGTGTTTTCCAGCCTTGAAGACAAATATGCCAAGGAAAATTTAGAAAAGACTCTAACCCTGTAAGAAATCGGCGAAGGTAATTTCGCCGAGTCCACTCAACCGACAGTGCAGTGAAGCGGTCGTTGTGTTCGTTTCAGAACATTACTACCAAAATTTGTACGCAGCCACTAGCTAATTTCTCGTCAGTAGAGATAATCTGCGCAAAACTGTCAACACTGGTCAGAAAACTGCCATTGCTGCTAATAAATATCTAAAGCCTACCGCACGTTAATTATAAATAAGGAATAGTCGATGCAATATCAATGTTACATTTAAATGAGGCACCCAAATGATGCCGTCATGTCCGTACAAACGTGACTCGTGACTTGATCAAACGTAGCTTTTGAATGTGTTTGAGAGTGCGGTGCGTCAGGCCTGCTACCACACTCGGGAAAAGAATAAAAATTAGAGTAACAAGATCGAAGTAGTGCTTGTGCTCTCGTAGGTAAATCTGATACGTACTCTTAGGAAACATTTTTGGGTGAGAATCGATAATCTATTCGTTAATAAATGAGCACAACCTACAGAAGCTGTGAAACGAAACCTCTTCTATGCGCAGTGTGCTTAATCTTATCTATGAAAATCATTCCACAAATATGCAGCGATTTTAATTTCTTTAATGATCACGTATTCACAAGCTCTTGCCTGCTGTAATTGTTGTCAAAGGCAAAGTACATACCACTTTATGATCATGCTTAGGGGAAAAATATTTATTTGCCCCTTCAAATGACTCAAAAGCCGGCCCAGATTTTCGTACTTGCTGTCGCGTCCCTGTACGACACGACTGCGTTGCGCATACCAATGCGCGCCAACGCAGCGAGGATTTTTCCAAGTCCTAAGAGAGCCTCGAGCTGCTGTGAATTACAGTTTTCGCGCATTCCGCCCCCTTTGCACGCTGTCGGTCAAAAGCCCGCAACCAAAGTTGTAGAAATAAAACGTGCCTTTGGGGCCGTCGTCCTACCAGGCAGCCAATCAGAGGAGCGCTTCCAACTTGGAGCACGAATCCCATTGGCCTATTTTTGCGGTAGGCCTGCAATTTCATCAGGTTATTTTGGACGCTTGCAAGAGACTGGTGAAGTTACTGGGTAAAATTTGCGGCCGAGTTGTCGTAAGTCTCACAACGAAGGGAGACACAAGTGATGCTGCGCGTACAAAGTACGAATTGTAAAGGAGGCCAAAAGAATTAAGGAGTGGCTCTGGTGTTATAATTATGTAGCATTTCGATACGAGTCTCGATTTTACCCGCGCATTCCACCCTTGTATGCATACATAAATAAAGCATATTTTTTAATTCATTAGCCAACACGTATGTTCATTCGTATGAACGTATTTATCTGTTCTCACTTTTGAAATATTCATTCTACATCATAAAAACGGCTAGTATTTTGAAAAACACTTCAAATGGCCCAAATGTAGTGCACTTTAAATGGCCCTAATAAAGTGTATTCAAAGAGGACACCCATTCAGCGATGGTATGCACCTCAACAGTTGTGATGATGTTACTGCACGAGCTGCTACCTGCTACACCTGCTATAGCTGCAGTAGCCTTGCAGCAGGCATTACTGCTGACGCTACAACAGCTGCAGCAAGACAGTGGTTGCTGCTGTCTTCTGGTACATCTCCCACTGACCATACTCCCCAAATTGATTATACTCATCACGCTCACCATACTCGCTGTCAACCACCACACTCACCACCCCACCAACAAGCCGCCACACTCACAACACCCATAGGCCACACAACCAACAACCCGCCACCTGTTCAGCTTAGCGGTCACGCTAGCTCTCTTGCAGCATTGCAGGCTGTGCAACAGACTTTGGCAGGTCACCCAATCTTGCACTTCGGTCAAGGTTTATGCTTGAAGAAAATGAAATCGTTGGAACCTTGATTTGCAAACACCTCTCCACCTATGGAAACCCTTCCACTCCCTAACACCCCTCCACTTACGAACACCCCACCACTTACGAACACCCCACCACTCACGAACACCTCTTCACTCACGAACACCCCTCCACTTACGAACACCCCACCACTCACGAAAACCTCTTCACTCACGAACACCCCACCACTCACGAACACCTCTTCACTCACGAATACCCCACCACTCACGAACACCTCTTCACTCACGAACACCCCTCCACCTAAAAAACTGGCCAAACAAAAAAAATTGTCAGAAAATCCATTTCCATTTACGAATTAAGCCACAATTGACAATCGTAAAAGTTAAAATTGATTCCGAAGTGGAAGCAAAATCCGGCAAATTTCATTGGTTTGGTCGGTTTCTTGTAAGTGAAGGAACAGTCGCTAGCGGCGGTGCGCTCGTAAGTGAAAGGCTGTTCGTAAGTGGAGGGGTGATATTAAATGGAGGAGTGTTCATAAATGGAGGGGTGTTCGAAAGTGGAGGGGTGCTCGTGAGTGGAGGGGTGTTCGTGAGTGGAGGGGTGCTCGTGAGTGGAGGGGTGTTCGTAAGTGGAAGGGCGTTTATACGTTAAGCCGAGGCTGCAAAGTGAAGAAAGAAAAGATCGTCTGTTGTGCGAGAGCTATGCTAAGTGCCATCTCTCTTTTCCTACTTATGTTGCACTCTTCAAAGCTGTGCACTAGAGCCATGCAATCATTTCCCTTCTCTATTTCATAAGTCTCCTAATTGTAAATGATTTATGCTCTGTTTCGATGAAAGACGTCCTTTCAAACTATGTACCATTTCATGCCGTATCGCATTTCATATTATGCGATTTTTACACAATACGCCATTTCACACAATACGCCATTTCACACAATACACCATTTCACACGATACGCCATTTCACACGATACGCCATTTCACACAATACGCCATTTCACCCAATACGCCATTTCACCCAATACGCCATTTCACACAGTACGCCATTTCACACAATACGCCATTTCACACAATACGCCATTTCACACAATACGCCATTTCACCCAATACGCCATTTCACACAGTACGCCATTTCACACAATACGCCATTTCACCCAATACGCCATTTCACACAATACGTTATTTCACACAATACGCCATTTCACACAATACGCCCCACCCACCCTTACACACTAACGCCGTCGGGTCTGCACGAGCAGCTCCCCAGCAGGCGAGGCTGCGTGACCTCTGAGCCTCTAATTGAATACAAGCGTTCAGACCGGAGACAGAACACTCAATGTAATTCTGTTCGCTTGTATTACTTCCACCTTAATCCTCAAATTCTGAGAACACGTGCAATACCCGACATGGGGATACAAGATTTAGGAATTCTTTGAACGTCTTCTGGTGTACCTCCCCGAGGCTCAGCTCTGGTCAGCTGCAGCACCAGGGAGCTGCAGAACGTCGGTCGCAGGGCTGAGACCAAACGCTCCTGTTCTATGTCTCTGACCTTAAAAGAAAATTTGGACTTGGAACAAATAGCACAGTGGCTTCCATAGCTCACTTCAGGGGCAGTCACACTCCTGCCTCACGAGTACACATTATACGCAATGAAAATGAATATATTTGTTCCACACTAGAAACTTTCCAAGGCCACTCGACTAATCGAACTTCCCTCTGGTGTTCATGGGACAGGAGGAAGTCCAGAACTCGTGGAGCAGTTGTTCGAGCATCTTCACACCGAATGTCCCAAATAGACAAGCATCGCATTGTCAATCTTTCAGAAAGAGCTTGAGATGTTCAATATGTATAGCTTCACTTTGAGTTATTATGCGTTGTTTCGGACAATCCATTAAATGCGCACCACAAAAATTCCCCGGATCATTAGCTTCCAGCATCGGGTTGTAATCAATAAAGAAAACAACATGACAAAGGCACGATTATGAAATCTTTGCCCCTATGAGTGAGTCCGATAATTTCAAGAAGATATGGGAAGGCATAACGAAATGTAATACCAAACGGGGCGAAGTCCAAGTCAGTGGTAAATAGCTCAAAATTCATACATTTTTGTGCTTCAATCTACTGTTATTACATACGTTCTGCTTGACAATATTGGATAATAGCTGTCCATCCATGGTGGTAGGGGAAAAGAGGTACAAAATTTTGTATCTACCAAAAGGAAACAAACTAAACTCTTTTGCCTCACTGAAAAATTATGAAAAATGTTGGTTTCCGAGATATAACAGGATAAATGTTTGAAGGGAGGAAATTTGAAAACAAAATTGCCCATAAATAATTTATTCATATATTTGCTTTACAGAAATTAGTCATAGTTTCCAACATCTACATTGTTGCACTTGTGATACCTTCGACTTAAAAACTGACGGATGCTGAGTAAAAGGCCTGGCACTTCAGAAATATCGTCAGAAGCCACTGCAATTCTTGCTAAGAGATTTTCCTCTAAGCCCACAAGTGTTGAATAAACGAGGCTTTACATGTGTCCCCAAAAATCGATGAGGGTGATGGAAACTTTGAACAATTTCTGTGAAGTAAATGTACAAATAAATTATTTATTTACAATTTCGTTGTCAAATTTCCTCCTTTTAAACATTAAACAGCCACATAAAATATAAAAAAAAAAATTTCGCAAAGTTTCATAGAGACAAAGTGTTTAGCCTGCCACTTTATGGTAAGTATGAAATTTTGTACCCCTTTTTCCCTAACACCCTTGTATATCAACGCTTATCATTTATAGAAAAAGTTACGAGCTTCAGAACTGTTCACGCTACTTCGAATTATTATTCGTAATTTAGCATTCAACTGGAACAAGGTTTACTATTTTTGATTATCTATTCCCATGTGTTTTAATTTTACGTTCACTTTGATTATACAAAGGGACAGAAAAATAAAAATGACATATTTATTCTATATTTTATCAATGGAATTACATGTTTCTATATTCAATTACTGAAAATGACAAGGTAAAATCGAATGACAAAACATCTAAGATTTTTAATGCAGGCTATGAGCAAGCACAGTTTCCTCCATTCTTGAACACCTTAAAGAGACATCTGTCATCTGATGTCAATTGCGTTATCTGAGATGGTTTAGTTGATAGACAAGCACTTTTGATTGCTTCGAGCAGGGCTTCCAATCTTGAGCATAGTTTATCATCAGCATAAATCATCCTCTTGACAATGGGCCATAAATTTTCTATGAAATTCAAATCGGTGCTGGTTGGAGGCCACACCATTAAACTGTGCTGTTTGAATCCAGGCCCAACCACCATTTGGTTGTGTTCTTTGATCTGTGAGCAGATGCATTATCCTGTTGAAATATCGAAGACCTTTTTTCACAATCGATTGGTCATCAAATCAGGGAAGAAAGGCGTCTTCAATGAACCTATGAGAAGAATTTGAATTCAGTTTCAGTCCTTTTGGTAGTTTGAAGGGGCCAATTAACTCTTTTCTTTGGGTACCTGTCGCCCAAAACCTGCCTCCCCACAACTCCTACCGAACGACCATTCAACAGACGACCAGTTGACCATCCAATCCATTAGGTCCATCGACCGCTGCACGGGACTCGTTAGTGAGAATTACATCCCTGAAATTGACTTTCATGTAATTCTGTATCCAGTCAAGCTTTTTAGTTCTCTTTGTTTCTCACAGTGGGGGCTTTTGACCTGTTAATGGGTATTGACATCATATGATGTCCGCGTGGTTGTTGCATTCACACGGTCGCTGTCGATTACACATACCGTGTGAATGCAACACCGGCCACCTGAGCAGTGACCGTTAACAGGTTAATGGGACTCCTCACCTTGGCAAGGGTATTGAAGATCCTAGAACTGCATGTGTTACCAACTTTTTGGTGCACTAGCAGCTTCAGAAATATTTTTACCGGTAGAATGAAGGGGCTTGGATGTTTCTACCCTTATTTCAAGAACGTCCCTTTCAGATAACTTTCGTAAACGCCCTCTTTCTGGTGCCTTCCCAGTCAAGAATCACCCTCTTCATTGGGGCCGAACGCGGGTGACCACTCCCGTGCTCGCGGTGGTCGCAAGCCCGAATCGACTGAGTAGCGGCAGCGCAGCCCTGTTAAAAATCGAGGCAGTGTGCAAAGGCTTCCTGCAGTTGAGCGCAGCGAGTGAAGTTTAGGCTCGATTCAGCGCCAACAGTTCCGCCTGCAGTGAACCTAGTGTGGCCTCTGGCAGTTCGGCGCAACAAGAACTGCAAGTGGGCCACTGCAACATATGGTCATAAAGCCGCTAATTGTCTGGCGATACATTATTTTTTATCGGATATTGAGTGACGATCGCTAGTGGAGCGCTGCAATTCTGCGCCGCCCAGTGGAGTTCGCTGCATTGGCCGGTGTGGCAGAGCTGTACCATAGGCGGACATGACGTTCGCGCTGCGGCTGCAGCCACTGCCGCATCAAGTTATTGATGCTTCTTTGTGCTGCATTGAAACTGCAGTAGTGCTGCACAGATTTTTAATAAGATGAAATGTCCAATTTGGAGCGGGCATCATTTGCGTTGCCAAGGCCCTCCCTCACATGCGTGCCCGCACCGATAACTCCCGCTCTGTCCTGCCACACGGACCTGGTGGCGCCGCCTGCACAGCCTCTGCGCCGTGCGGTTCTATATCAACGACAGAGGCCGCGTGTATTTTGTCTGCCATGAATTTGCGCGTCCTGCCCAGCCAGATGGAAGCTTGGCCTACCCTTGGAGTTCAGCGGCGCTCTGCCCCGTCGCGGGCCTTGCAACCGAGACCACCTGAGATGCCGGCCTCTATTTTTACCTGGGTTTATGCATGTTTTATAAAAAATCACCAATGATTTGATAGTAGGTTGATCCCGACTCAACTTTTTAGATACTTCTAGCGCTAACATACCAGTTCCAAGAATGGAAGTGATTTTAGGACGATCTTCTTCAGTAAAACTAGATTTCTTGCCCATGTTTAGTATTTATAGTGATTTTGCATAATCTAACAGAACCATAAAAATTTCACAAAGTGTGAAGAACATGATAATTAAGAGGACAATCTCTTCACTGAACATACAATATGGTTCGATGAATCATTCTTCATATCATACAAACGTTGGAATGCGATATTCTTCAAAACCTAAAAATACAAAAGTTATTTAGATGTTTCATATATTCAAATAAATTTACATAATAAAAAACTGCAGTGAAGGGCTGTGTTCATTCTGAGGTCTGAGGTACGTAGATACGACAACGCAGGAATCGTTTCTTGAAAATTTCCCCCAACGATGAAACTTATAATTCACTTGAACAATTTAGGAACATTTACTAATGCTTTTAGCAGAAAAGAACTATGATCGTTCGTTAGAACTATGAAAATTCGGAAGAAATAAATCAATAGAACAATACAATGTTTACGAGCGAAAGTATTCATGATTAGAATACTGTGCTCATCAAATAATGTATCTAAAATATTGGACCACGAAACTCTCAGCTGATACCGCCCTGTAGATACTAGTGCTTTAGGCATGCTTACCAATACAAAGCATTGTTATCAAGCTCTTTACCTACATGTTCAAATAATGTTTTGTCCACTAGGCAAGCTAGATAACAGGAAGCGCTGTCGTCAAACTCTCAATCCATACATTCCAATATATATACCCGTACTCGCACTAGGCAAGCTAGGCCCGTTATCAGGTTACCTCGCTTCGTTGCAATTCAGATTTTGGCTCATCCTCACTCCGAAATGGGAGCGTTGAAGAGAAGCGGGCGCCGTGTTCCCGAGGGTGTTTGGGGCGAATGTTTTGGTGTGTTTATTAGGTCACTTATTAGCAGCCTTCATCGAATTAATCTTAGTAAATTGGCCAACAATTACCGAGGATTCTGCTTTTGTTATCACCTTGCTGCTTTGTTCGAGGACGCGCCTGCTTCACGTTCATCAGGCGCGATAATGAAGCGCCGCTGCAGCGCGTCTAGGCACTCCGGCCCCACTCCGCCGGCACGCACAAAGGCTCCTTTGTGGCACGCTTTAAAAACGCTGCAGGAACATTCTTCTCAAGAGGAAATTATTGTCGAGAATGTAATTTTTTGTGATGTACTTTGAAGAGAATGTAGCCTCATGAATGTATGTACAAGAAAAACGAGGTCGTAAGCAAGCGATTACTAGATATTCTCAGATGAGAAACGTCAAATTACTCGTGAATAAATCGAAAATTTTGATAACAATGAATTCAAACTGGGGTCGTGCAAACCAATATCAAACTAAGTCAATCATAGGTTACGAAGAATCGATTTCTGGTACCATATTCATTAGTTCTATAACTCTTACCTAAGAAGAAGCCCAAGCTACTCATGCCTGTGGTATCCAAGTTTGCTAACGCACTTCGTTTCAGCATACGGTGGCAGGCGCAAAAAGACGCTAGGCTGGAACACATGGGAGCTCCGTCCTACAATGTGAAGAAGCCAACGGCATTCACATTACGAATTCCTGAATATTTCCTTTTGACATTGTAAAGGACGCCGCCAGCTCGTTGGAATGATCCAGCGCTAGTTTCGGGACATGGGAGAATGGATTAGCTTCATAACGCAGCCAGGACTTTATCAGCGCGACGCAACGTTTGTATCATTTTGATATTCAAAACTAGATTTATAGGTTACTTGGAACGGATATTTTTATTGTTTTTTTTATTTCTGCACTCGGAAAGATACTTAACATACACAATATAAATATACTTCAAAAAACACGCATCGTACGATGACACTTGATCTATGTAGTGAATGTATATCATCACTGGACATAAAATTGGTAGATCTGCTTTCTTTTAAACATACAACAGACTAACCGTAACCCGTTCGATCATTATCATGAAGCCACCTTTGAGCTCTAATGATTCTTCTTTATTTCTCATCAAATGCTCAAAATCAAGTAAAATAATTCGTTCGTATAGTCCCAGTACACCATACTCATGACACGGTAGAAAAACTCCTATTTAATTACTGAGAGACGCATTTTGAATTTCTGCCGTATGTTATTTCTTTAGAGTTTGACGCGTTACAAGCATGATGATATATCAAGCAAGATGATTAGAGTTTTAGTACTGGTAGAGATTAAAAAGGTCCAGCTGGACTTTCCTCTTTAATAGACCGAGCCGTCGTGCTCACCCTCGGAGTGAGCTATTAATGGAACGAGTCGTGGAAAAATCAAACACACAAGGTGTACAGGCGTATTTATGCTACGGATTATTATAATCTTAAGAGAAATTCTTTTAAATAGAGGGGATTTGACAGACGAAAATTATTGAGAAAATCATTCACTAATGAACGAAAAGGATTTTAGAAATGAACGCATAAAGTTGTTAATGGAAAGTAAGTTCAGAAGAGGTATCAAATAGGTCAGTTTGTCAACAAATCTTCTTTTGGGAGGGATTTTGGGTGATTGAAATTCATATCACGCCTTGGTCGAGGGACGTGTTAGTAGACCAAAGAATTTCATTGCTAGGTATTCGAAGAATACTGATGCTAAGAAACTCTCTACTGAACTTGCTTTCCGGTTTCTCTTCAGCAACAAGGTAGAGAAGAAATTCAAAACTCAACTCGCAGTAATCAAATAAGGGTTTTTCCATCGTTTAATAGTTCCGGGTCATTATAAATAAAGTGGATGCATTGCTTTTTTTAGATATTAGCTGGGAAATAAAGAAGAATCATTAGAGGGTCTAACGTGACTTAAGATTTAACAATTGTGACCCGACGGGTTACAGGTGGTTGAGTGGTGATATCAACCTAGGGAATTTGTCGCCGTGCCGACATATGCACAGCCACACTTGACTCTCATTGACTTCAGGATCGCATATTCCGACCCCAATTACGAATGATAAAAGAAGAAGCCAGGGCTTGATTGGCCTCAAATTTGTTTTTATTCGAGAAATTGAGAAGGGTCTTGCCTAGGAACATATTTCGGGGCGATCGAGGGGCAGGTGTTGCGGATGCCGCTCTCGGACGTGGGACATTGGGCCTGTGGCCGTAGAGCAAACGAGGAACACTGCACCTCAATAACCATTTGTACTCTTTTTAGGATTGATGCTTTGTAATATGCTGACTGATATTGGTTATCAGATCATCCTATCTCATAAGTGCATCAAGAGCAGAAACGACAGTCATAAATAATCAAGACCAATTCACAAAAAAAAATTCACACAATCCCAAAAGGTGCTCATTGTATTCGAAACCTCCATGAAGATGACCGCTGATAGCCGCCCTACCTGAACTCGGCAGGACCTCTACACACGCACACTGACATGCGGAGGTAGTGAACCTAAAGTTACCTAGCAATTATTGGCTAAACAATGAGTTTATCATATTTAAAACCTACCAAATCTTCAGCCAGAAACGGCAAGAACCTGCTTCGTAAAATTCTTAACATTGCACTACGAGTATTATTCTAGTTTTGGTTTAAATTTTTCATGTTTCAAACAATTTTAGCGCACCGTGTTGTGTACAGGTATTGACAATCAACAATCCAAGGCCACCCCGAACTCTAACAGTAACAACCAGCACTGTATATCCAAGTACATCTACACAGATATGCACTTGTATTTTTTACAGATGCATCTATACACATGGGTCTACACAGATGCATTTGCATTTCTCACAAATGCTTCTCTTAATTCTCAGCAGGATTGCGCAGAACAAAATTTCGTCGTTACTGAGCCGAAGAGCTTTTTACCTTCGGCCATCACATGCCAACGACAGTCGCTTGGCGCCTGGAATTAGGCACGTGCTGCACTGGAATAATCACAGCACAATTTGCAAAACTCGTTTTGCAAATGAGCCCAAAGCGCGAGCCGACGCACAGTACGAAGCCGAGCAGTGGCGTCTGAAAGCCTTGCTCTGTTCCATTGAAGTCTCATTAATTATCACAGGACCAATCAGCGACGGCTGCGCTCTGACCGACTTCATTATGGGATGCGCCAGAAATCGCTGCGACTTTTCTCTCTAATTCCGACCATCCGTCGGAAATTCAGGCGTGCGACGGAGTATCATGAATACCATCTGTCTCGACCGATGCTCAACTCGGGATTTTTCGTAAGTGAAGTCAGTAGGTAAGTACGAGAGTGAAAAAATGTGCTGTATGTATTAATATGAATTTGAAATTAAGATCAGATGTGCAGTATCGTCCGTAAAAGAAGGGAAGGAAACAAAACGACACTTAAAAAAATCATTAATCGCAAAATATTCGATATATTTTAGTGAAATGTTTCCAGCATAAATACTGCATAATCATTCAGTATAAAATACATGAAGAAATCAAGAGTTTCTATTTGTATCTTCTGTGATAATTTTATAGGAAAAAATAGGAGCATTTTGGATTGGTCAAAAGTTAAGGAACGGATAGAAAATAAAATTACTTTTCGTAAATAAATTCCTATAATAAACTACCTCGTGAAGCGCTGTCTCTCAAAAAAAAACAATTTTGAGTAATCAGGAAGAAACAGTTCAATCCTGAAATCTCAGGCATCGTTTGTAGGCCAACAAAGTAGTGCATCGTATGACAGGTCGATTTAACACATTTCAGACGCTTCATTCAAAAGCGAAAGCCGGCAGACGTCCTACAACGTCTGAATGGATGGATCGAAAAATTCTCAAACAGGCTTTAAGAGACCGTTTCGGGACAGCGGCATCAATTTCTCATTAATTCAGTCAAAAGACATAAAAAAACTTTCTTGCTGGTTAATGCGATAAACCGCGTGTTGTGTGCACGAGCGAACTTGTCCAGAGCACATTGTCTGGATGAAGTTTATTTCAGTGAAGATTCGAGGTTCAACTTGTTTGGATCTGATGCTAAAACGCGTGGACGACGCAAAGCAGGGAAACGATCATCTCCTGAATACGTTAAAAAGACAGGGAAGCGTGGAGGCGGGAGTGTGATGGTGCGGGGCATGATTTCCTCCGCAGGAGTTGGCCCTCTTGTCCGTTTGTGCCGTAAAATCAAAGCTGAAGTTTATAAACAGCTTCTTCGACAACATGCCAGTCTAAATGCACACTTTGCTCCGGTTCAACTTCCTACTCTCATACTACAGACACAGACTGGATTCTATTCAGTCGAACCTTAGTCCCAACTGCCAGGTACATCCCAACACAGTAACCCATCTTCTTTTAGACTGTAACCACCTGGCAGCACTTAGACAACAACACAACATTACATCCATCTATCAGCTCTGAACGCATCCGGTAGAGGTGGCTGCCTCCCTGCGCTGTGCAAGCATCGTGCAATCGGCAACATCAGGGAACGCCTACTACTACTACTTTCATGCACGACAATGCACCTTACCACAAGGCGGAAGAGGCTACCGCTTTACCGAAGAGAAAGGTTTACTATGATGAAATGGCCAGCTCAGAGACCGAATTGAGCCTAATGGAGAATTAGTGGAAGATCATTGGAGAGACCGAGCTCTGAAGAAAACTCCGCAAAATCAAGATCACTCGTGAGAGTTCCTGAAGGAAAAATGGAAAGGGATAATTGACAAGTTTTGAGAAAAATTTATTAGATCTTGTGGCCATTTACGTAATGAAGTCATCAAGAATAAAGAAATATTCAAAAATAAAGTGTGGTTTAAATGTTGAAGGAAATTCATTAAGTGTACTTCATCAAGAAAGTTTCAATCCGTTCCTTAATTTTTGATTAATGAAAAATGCTTCCATTTTGTTTCAAATTGAATTATTAACAAACCTATAATGAAAGTCCAGAAATTTTTACGTTATTTACACATGGTGATTATATATATTGTATATATACTGTATGTATATTTGGCGAAAATTTCACTACAACTCATCTGATAGTTTTCGCGAGTAATAATTTTTTAGAATCGTCGTTTTGTTTCCTTCCAATATATTATGGTTGAGACTGCACGTACTGAACATACTGTGAGCGTTGTCCTCCGTTCGGACGACGCCTGCCGAGGTTCAAACTGTAGCACGCGCATGTTGTTTGTAGCCCATTGGGTGTATAATAGCAGATCTAATGCATACATGATTATTTTAAATTGCCATGAGGAACAAAATCATGAAACTCGTGTGGCGAAAACACCACGAGAAGATTTTGATAACAATGCAAGGGTGAATCACTGTCAGTCAGCACGAATATTCATAGTAAATTTACCCACAATCCCTCTATGGAAATGAAACGCAAGCCCAAAATGCGCTGGGCTATCAGGCCTAAGGATGAAGCTACCACGTCTTCCATGAACTCATCCAGCATCGACTTGACGTTAGCGAGTCAGAGCGTCACGGCCATGACAGGCTAAAATTTTGTGGACCATACGTGTAAGTCATAAGCCTATGGAAAAGATCACGTTTTCCAGGCCCACATTTCCAGTTGCATCTCCTCTCAGCGCTCGACAAACACTTGGGCACGTCTCCTGCAGGCCTT
The DNA here is from genome assembly GCA_014899125.1 of Orchestia grillus. NCBI lineage: Eukaryota > Metazoa > Arthropoda > Malacostraca > Amphipoda > Talitridae > Orchestia > Orchestia grillus. The sequence goes on along the minus strand of VOMN01068789.1, from coordinate 12,704 downwards.
GGGCTCACTGTAAAATTTTATTGCAGGAGAGCCTCCGCGCAAGCGCGTTGCAGCACGTGATCCACGCGGGACTTCACTCGAGCGCGTAAAGAGGAAACGAAGTCGAGTTTTCTTCCTTGGATATCTCGAAAGTAGCTAGGGGACTCATTACCACGCCACACGGGTGTGCCACCTTTTTCGGACTATCGCGTTGAATCATAATTTTCCAACAAAATCACTCCAGCCGGACCGAGCCTTAGCATCAGCACGCTATTACCTGCGCTTCAGAACCCTCTTAAGCGATACAACTCAATTCAATATTCTGGTTAAAAAGCCGGAAGCTTAAGAGGGATAAACCCCGACGTGGGCAGCAAACATTTCCGTGTGCCAGTGAAGAAAGTCACTTCGTTGGTTCATTGGACATGCGAACAAAAACCAAAGCGAAGAACGGCTGTATTCGAGTGCGCTGATCGTTTGATAAGGCACATATAACATTTAGAAAGGCTCAGCTTTTTATTGATTAACTTATTTCGGTCGCAGCTGTTTTTTGCAGCAATTATTTCATACGCAAGATGCGTGTTTCGATTGTATTTAAAGAGAAAGAGGAACTTTGGGGCAGTAGTGTCATGAAAATTAGCACTCATGGCTTTATTTAATTTTTTTAGTATCCCATCTTATTTGGCCACTGTGTATACGGCCCGTACGGGCTCGAAAACGACTTTAGCTACTTGCATTGCTTTGGTAGCACCTGCTGGAAAATGTTGAAGAGATGCAATGACTATACAAGCTAATGAGTGGCTTACTCACATGTCGTCAGAATATTCCAATCCGGAGGAATTAGGAGGTAGGGAGAAAGGCAGGCGAAATCGTGTTCGGAGAGACACTACCAGTAAGCGTATGTATGATATAATACAGAAATTCGGACAATATGTGACATTTTAGAGACACTTCTAGTGAGCGTAAATATGATACAGAAATTCGTGCGACACGTGATATTTTTAGAGACACTTCTAGTGAGCGTAAATATGATACAGAAAGTCGTGCTGCACGTGATATTTTTAGAGACACCACTTGTCAGCGTAAATATAATACAGAAACTCGGGCAACTGGTGATATTTTTAGAGAAACTTATACGAGTCAGCGTAAACATACTGCAAAGACTCCAAGGTGGTAGAATTTTAGGGAGCCGGAATTGAGGTGCTAAAATTTAGGTACGATAATTGGTGCATGAGAGCTTGGGGAGGTTTAGGGGGCGACTTACTTCAGAGGCAGACATCGTCAGGCCAACAAACGATCTAAGTTTGCCGCTGCAACTTATGTTGGGACTTCTATTGTGCATTGATGTCCTCAGTTTTACCATCAACTATTCTGCCTTTTTAGCGCACAACAGACGTGTAGCTGTTGTACGAGAGGAGCGTATTATTCGGTATAGATTAATCACCTCAGTCATCCCATTCCTGAACGTTAATTGATACTTCTCAAAACGAATTCATTTTGAAATCCCGGCAAGACTTTTTTGAAGACGTTAACAAAAAAAGCGATGCAGTCAAAAATTTTCACTATTACCTATACCCTTCAGATGTGTCGCTGCAAAGAACTATAACGTATGTAAGGTAGATTTCTGTATAAAAATTCGGAAATGAAAATTAACTATCTTCTCTAATTCTTGCACACGCGAGTTGTAAACGGTGCATAATTAGACGGTCATACAGGGAGAGACAGAGAAGATAGAAAATTTAGTCCTCCTTCATTATGAGACAAAACAACGCAAAGTTCTTTTGCGATTCAGTACAGATCATGGACTATTCTTCGTATGTACAGATTTGTGTACTAAATAGTGTAGTTCAGTACATGAAGTGATTCATGCGAAAATATTCGTTCAATCTGTTAATAACCATTGTCCTCTCTGCCGCACCCTGTATGATGATAACTATTTCTTGCTAAGAAATTGCCATGAAACTAAGACCGGAGGTGACACATGAGCCTCAGTCTGCTCATCTTCCCGCATTTGATCACCTTTCAGGTGCCCACGTATGAGAAATACCGCCACTTATCACTCAAAAGTAACTTCACCATTGAATTGCGAAGAAAAAGCTCTAGCACTCGAGTGCGTGAGCTTAATTTCTTGGAGATTTTACTTACTTCAGCACGCTTTTTTCGTAAAAAATCAGACCTGCTTGTCAAAGGTTCACTCTTCACGAACAAATGAAAAATGAAGCCGCGTAATTTAACGTATCAGACTGTACGAATACTACGAGCTCATCTACTCTGCACGCCACCGCCGTTGGGAGTGCGCGAAAGGAAAGTACGATGCATTTTTGATACAATATGACATGCTATACGAGAGTATGACCCAATATGACATGCAACAGCAATCAAATGTTGGTCGTAAACGTAACGTATTAAGATGTACTTTACTTTTCTGAGTCATTTGGCAGTGAGACGCGCAGTGTGTATAAAGGAAATGGGCCAAACGTGACACGCCCACCATACGTCTGCGGTATTTACCTGGAAGTTTAACGTACCCTGGCTACCCAATTAATCTGCAGATGAATTTAGTATGAATGAAAAAATGTATCATAAATAAGAAATATTTTAAAGCTTTCCCTTCAAGTGTTATCTAACTAAATGTGACCTACCCTTTAAAGTCCTGCGTGCAGATATGGTAGTAGTTATTCGCGTAAAGAATATATTAGTGAAAGTCCGAACAAAATCACAAATCTATTAAGTGAGAATGACACAAATTTGCTCACAGTACAGTGGGAGTAGTACCTATTCTGTTCGAGATTACCTAGCCACGCACAGCCTCACACGTCGCCTGCCACTGCAGAAAAGTACTGCCGAGTGACAGTTGACACAACCAGGTGGTGTAGCGCGATTCCTTTAATTGATGGTAAGCACAAGTAGCTCGGAACAGAAACATTTGTCGACAGCAATTCCTATGCGATAATACATTAATCAATGAAGATGAATTTGAGAACAATACATTCCACTGCACACTTATTATCCGCCAGTATATCGCACGTTGGGTAGCTGCTTAGGTTGGTAAATATGTCATGATATTTTTGGCCTTAGCCGTGTGTCCAGCACCGTAGCGGAACAGTGAAAGGGAACTACGATTTGGACTAAAGGTATCTCACGAGAGTTGGTTGGTAGAACTTGGACAGCCCCAGCAGAAGCAGCCCCAATGTTGCTCATGCGGTGCTCAATGAACAACAATTTATGGGCGAAGATTTTCTCGGTTAAGTAAGCAACTAAATGAGGACTGTACCACTTCACTTCATTCTAAAACATACATAAAAGTTCTTTTCGTGGATGATAACCCTTAAATGATCAACCATTATACACTATTATCATTATTCACACCTCTCACGATGCTTTTATTTTCTTTGGCGAGAGTCGCCGTCATTTCACTCAAATAAATTAAGAATGTCCATTCGTTTTCCTGACTGATAAAATTTCGACAGCGATCGTGCCCCAACGGGACGGGACGGTGGCGCCCCCGCCCATGCGGACGTCGCTCGGTGGTCGCCCCCTGACTCGGGCTCCGTAAATCACGGCTGGAAAAACTGCAATTGTCATTTGGCGCCGCGCTGATAATCAATTTGGCCAATAAAGAGAGCAGCAATGGCCAATGAATGGAGTGATAACGACGATAATCAGCAGTGATGGACGTCGTTGCCCAGAGATGAATGGCGTCATAAATAATGAGAAGTAAATGTTCCCTCGTGCGCGCGCCGTACGTTTCAATGGTCGATTAAGTGACGCTCCAATTTCGATGCGTTATGAGACCGCCAATTTGCCTACGCCGGTCTCGTCAGCCCTTCAGGCCTGATGCAAGATTGAAGTTCTAATTCCACAACTCAGTGTTTTGTGCCTTCATTTACGATGCGTACGTGAAACAGCGGCGACTTGAACACGGCTGATGTGATATATCAGGAATAAAACGGTCCTCATTACCTTTTAATTGGTTTCCCTCAATTAAATATTTAAAGGAAATGTAAGGGAAATTTACGTTTTAACATCGAAATTTTTTATTAGAAAGGGTAAAATTCGTAACTAATTGCGTATGTCTCATACATTCATTCATGCCATCGCAAACAATGAAAAGCAACCAAAAATTAACCACAGTACATCAGAAAGTTAAGCTCATTAACGCAACACTGATAAACAGGACCGTTTACGTTCCTGTCACTTCCAACTGAGCTCGCGAGCACGTGTCGGATAATGACGACTACAACATGCTCAGCCTGTACAACGCATGCGATGTCAGCAAATCGCGCCTAGCTAGCAGTGCTTAATACTCGTATTTTAGATACCGCAACGTTCGAACGAGTAGAAATTGACTTATTTCACTGCTTGCTAAATTAACGCAGCTGAAGTCAGTTATCGTGTTGAAAGCTGAAGAGAGTGTTAATGCAAACTAAAACCCTGGAAAAGGATACCTGTGTTACGTAATTAAGTGCAAAATAGAGACGTTGTTCGACAGACGTACGGTGGGGGTAGCGTCAACTCTCCTAATGACATCCCCTCGTGAGCGCGGTGCCGCAACTAAATTCCGAGAAAATTACGATGGTGTGCTTTTCTGAACTTTAGGGGCTGTAACAGACGTTAGATGACACGTAGAGGCAGGTGACGTGGGATTACAAATATCTAAAGGATTAGTGCACACGGAACTGTCACGTGTTTACCGCACACGATGTTCACAATAGATTCATGGCTTACGCTTAAATAGCGTACGTTTAATCAAGCTCGATGCTTACTAGGCCCCTCGCTGCTCATAATATGAGCTGGATGTGAATAAGCAGAAGCTTGGCGTAATTATGATCTCGGACTCTTTAGGACACAGACACACAAGAGTTTCAGTTGGAATTCCCGCCCTGATTTTGTCGATAAAGTTCTCTCGTCTGCTTCAAAACAATGTTCTGCACGCTATTAAGGTATCGTTTTGAGTTTTGTGCAGCCAATAATGAACTTAGCAAAGCTCTATTGTGAAATCACAAAGCTTTTCATTTACAGAACACGAATTCTATTCCCAGATAATAAATAAACTTGTCTTTGTTCACGCCCGTTTTTTCGTCTTTGACAACTAATGTAGAAATTCTAGGAATATTGTCAGTATTTATGAGTACATAAATACTACGAAATAAATTAATCTTCTTAAACACTTGCCTCAAATAATGAGAATCAATGTATAGAGCGTCAACAGTTCGCCGCTAATTTTGATTTAGCAACGATCTAAAAAAAATTACCCAGAGCAAACTTCGTAGGCACGAAAGTCTCAACCTTTTTGGGGTTCTGAGAGCTCACCCAGCTCGCGTGGGCGGGCGGCATTCGGTGTCCGTCATAGCTGCGTCATCCATAAAAATGAATCGAGATAAGCGATGTGAGTATTACAAATAATTTCAGGGTTACGTGGAAGTCTGCTAAAGGGCAGTGCTACCATGGGGCAAGAGTCCGACTGTTAGCGAGTGACGATTCAAATTCTAGCACTGAGTGTCCCCCAACTGTACGTTGATATCCTCGGTGAAAATAGATTACTACGGAGGGGAAATACAGGCATGTGAGTACCGAGCGGTGTACGTTGGACCTGAGTGAAGGATTTCTTTGAGACGGCGACGTCGGCTTCGAGCCTGCACAGGCTGGAGATCTTGTCATAGGAGCTCTGGGAAGAATTAGGGCGTTAAGTATGCTTTAATTCGTCAAAAAATGCCGTCAATTGCAGCCGTAAATGTGGTCTGGCCAGAACGATCGTCCCCCGCTGGAATTAATTAACGAAAAGCGGACTTTGTGATGAGGCGGCGCAGGCCAATCAATTGGCTGTCACAAATTTCAATTTCAATGGCACAGAAAATTAGAAGCCGCTGCCGTGCGAGTGACGTTGTGCGAAGGACACCAGAGGATTGAATTTCCTATTTTTCTCAAGTATTTTAGGGTTACTCAAAGTTACGTTACTGCCGCGGGACCCCTGAGAATAATTCACCTTTTTAGGCTTGATAGATTAATTTGTGCGCGCATAATTGAAGTAACCGGGAAATCTTTTTCTTATTCGCTTTCTTCTCCTCCTCATTCTTCTCTTCTTTCCTTCTTCTTCACCTTCTTCTTCACCTTCTTCTTCTTCTCCTCCTTCTCCAACTTTTTCTTTGCCTTTTTTTCTCCTTCTTCTGCTTCTTCTTAGTGATGAAACCTATCGTCACTAAAAAAACGAATCAGCTATTCGAGGCGTGACTCTGGCGGGAATAATTTTTTCCATGATGAACGTGAAAGCGGTAACAAAGAGCACGAGAAGAAAATTTGAACAGGACGTTGACGGCCATTTCGAAGTTCAGCCGCAACTTTTTCGCTTTGAAAAACTCATAACTTTTCAATAATTTGAATTATAATTCATACTCTGGGATGCGCGTAAGACAACAGCGATGGCGCGTGACCCTGGAAACCCTTTAATTAGTTGGAGCTCTACGCCCCACTGGTGTGCCACCTTATGTTTAGGCATGTTGTGTTCGTGTTCAATCTCCATTTCTTAAGGGATGAGCTCCGCTGCAGGGTATCAAACCAGGGACCTACTAGCCAGGAGGCAAGCACGCTACCACTTGCTCCACAGAGCACGTGTCGTACGTACGACGCAACACACAGTTTAGGAACACGACGCACGAACACAGTTTATGAACACGACGCACGAACAGAGTTTATCCCGGTATAATGCGAAGATGAGCTCGGTGGAGGACCTCTGAGTCCCTGAACACATAATTATGTGCAACGCTAATTATAATTAGCGTTGCGATGTGTTCACCGTACGGTAGGCGTCCCCAGCAAGGGAGGCTAAGCCGAGGTGTACCTGATGGACACAAAGGGTTGTTGCTTCTGTGACTGGTTGTGCCGATGGTGTCAAGGTGAGGTCCGAGTGAAAGTCTTGTAATGAATAAACGGCTGCTGGAGTTTAATCTCCCCTCCCTGGGGGCTAGTTTGGTCCCCCCTCCCATCATGACCCCCTGATGACGCCTTTAACTTGCAACGAAAGGCTGTCGGGAGGAAGGGTAGCATTTGCATCTGCTGGTGTGGTGCCAAAAAGAATGACCGCCAGATATCGTGGCCATGACTTGTCAGTTGTCAGATATTGTACCAGAGAGAGTGACCTGCCAGATATTGTGGCAGCGACTTGACTGTTGCCAGATATTGTACCAGAGAGAGTGACCTGCCAGATATTGTGGCAGGACCTGCCTGTTGCCAGATATTGTACCAGAAAGAGTGACCTGCCAGATATTGTGGCAGCGACTTGACTGTTGCCAGGTATTGTACCAGAGAGAGTGACCTGCCAGATATTGTGGCAGGAACTGCCTGTCTTGCCTTCACCGCACACCTGGGCTGAGGCCCAGACGAGGTGCAGGTTTCTTAAAACAAAACCTTTGCATCTCAAAAGCATACATTGAAATTGCAATCTATTTTCTCTGTGGCTTATTCATAGTACCAGAATTCACCAAATATTGTCCAACTGAATGAAATGAAGAAAATCTGACCAAAAAATTTGTACCAGAAAAAAAAGAGCATTGTCTGGTGCAAAGCCTCGACGTCCCGCGTCGTCTATTGCTGAAAACTTTCCCGTATTCAATTCTAGCTCGGAGGCCTGGTAACCCTTTTTCTACGTAGGATTGATCTCCTCAGTCATCAAAAATGCTCCCCAGTGACGTGTGACTGAGAAGATCAGCCATCATTTGGGCACGCGAGTGACGTGCGCGTGATGAGATCAGTCCGACGCGGCGAAAGGGTTGACATTTCCCATTGTTCACAGTTGTGATAAAGCAGCCAGTCTTTAAGTGTCATATGTTGACGTACGATCACGCATAAATCTCATGATTGTGCTTCACTTACAAAGTGATGCGCCCTTGGTTACTCAGCCTCGATGAGCCGCTGACGCCGTAAACGTTAGTTACCAGAAAAAATTTAATAATATTTAATAATATTTCCAACACAGTTGACATACAGTACGTCGGTTTGAGTGCCTTGAAGCTGCTGACGCGCAAGTGATGCGACGAATAAGAGGCTTGAGATTCCTCCAAGGGAAGCACATTTGCTCATACATCTGTTCGCTTAGCCGGGAATCGTACCCAGTGTAGAACGCGTTACCAGTACACCATGGAGAATGAGATGTCGAAGGAGGTTCAGGTAGCAAGCTATCAATGTCTTCTCTCTGTATGGTCCAAGAGCCTACAGGAGAAGGTTATCTAAATATATAAGTACATATTACATGAAATTTGAAATATTTCTTACTCCTCTGGCTTTTTACAAAAAGGTTTACATCGCTCAGAGCACGAATCTGCCCGATAGTTACTGTCGAGATCAATTCAATTTATTTTTTGAAGTTACTGTACACTTTATTGGTGGTCAAAAGAATATGGCTGCTCGTATGCAGTATCAGCGAATTACATATCTTTTGTAAGTTTCTCAATGCTTCATTCGACACAACTGCTTGCTGAGTAAAGATTAGCGGTAGTTGCACAAACTGAGATCAAGGTATTCATACTAAATCCCAGCAATAAAATTGCGCCAAACCTAACCCCAGCTTAGCCCATGGCTACCATCGCCTTGAGACGTCGGTACACTCATCGCAGCCGCTGCGGGTCGGCCAGCCGCCACCACCAGCAACGGTGATCGATGGAACCTGCGTTCGAGCTCCAATTAGCTCTCCTGAGAACTTGGACACTTGTTCTTCTGAGCGCGGCGCAGAGTCGCGCCTGTGCTTAACGAGTTAATCTTTGCTCAGTGTCAACAGGTAGCATGGATACGGGGTTGAGAGCGCGTTCAGTTACGCGACACAAGTTACCAAAGTGAGCGCACGGCGTGTCGGCACTGATCATCTACCACGTGAAAGGCACCCAAAGTTTGAAGTTGCAGTGGGGATAACCGGCATTACGTGGGCGATAAGAAAAAACGATCACTTTGCAGTAGTGGCTTACACTTTGACCGAAAGGATGAGTAGAAAACTTAGCTCGAACTTGTTAAAGTTAGCAAAACTAACACGATACTCCACAGGAACCCTAACTCGTTCATCCACAAATTCCGCAGATAAAATCATTGAACGCCTCGTAAATATTGTTATTCATTCCACTAAATGATAACTTTGACTATACAAAATTATTTTCTTTAGGTGAAAAAAATCGCAGCAACATTTCAAAAACAAACGGTCTGAGGAGTAGTCAGAACATGCTCGATGAAGCCATGCTCAGCACGAGGGAACATATGGGCCCAATTAACAAAAGTTTGGACGCGTGTGAGTGCATAGAAACTGATTGTTTAGGATAAAGAGGGGCAGGTACATGCAGGGATCAGGAAAGGAGGGGGCACTCAATGAACTCAATCATCCGGCAAATTGACAATCTTGCTCTAACTATTAATTAGGACGGTCACACTGGACTCTCGCGTAGCACGGATGCTGAGCGAGAAGGATTAATTAGGACGGTCACACTGGACTCTCGCGTAGCACGGATACTGAGCGAGAAGGATTCACAGCGTAAGGTTCGGTTGGAACTTGATATAAACTATGTTGATGTTCGCATGCGCTCGAACAAATTTGGTTGCTGAAGAGTGGAATGCTGGTTGGAGTGTCAGGTACATAGAAAGGTAAAATCTCTTCTCACTGCATGACACCCACGTCATGATGAGGTATCAGCAAGTAAACCTAACATTAACGCTAAATTAAAAAGTATGTTACTGCGTTCTAAGCTCAGTTTCACTAATGAGACTATTATATCCAAAATGTAATTTTTCCCACGTGTTCCAGTGTTGGAATTGCGAAGACTTCTATGAGCTAAACACGCTACCATTTCTCCCCGAGAAGATTTCAGCTCATGACGCAAAAAAATATAAACTGGGAATGAAAAACAATAAATTAGAGTGTTTCTATCATGCCGAGTTAGTAACCATTAATCAATTGCTCTCATCTGACTTGAAAAATGGTAGACAATTATGCACCATTAACAAAAAGATAGTACGTATTGGGTGATTGGGTGGCCCATAAGTAACTGACCCTTTTAATAAGGATAATATCTTTTAATTGGACACCAAATAACTTGTTATCCTATTTACTCATCGACGCTAGGGTCGGTTGCTCCGTAGATGTTCTTGGTCCGATCAATTCTAATTTCGCAATTATTTCATCATACAAATGCTTCTCGTGCCATCGATACGCTTCTCAAAAAAATGTGATTCTAATTTCGCATTTATACAAATGCTCTCTGCGACGCTATACATGTGTACAGGGTGCTTAAAAAAGGAAACTCAACTTATAATATTAAATTGTTCGCATTCTAGATACGATAGATATGCTCATACGCTTCAACATAACTTTCATTTATGGTGAGTACATTTGAATATAATACGTTCGGATGCTGTTTTTCAAACACCCTGTAGTAAGCACGTTGGTATCTCGGTAGGATTTACCTCCTGAGAGCCAACGGACAACTGCAATGAATTAAAAAGAGGCGGTGCAGTTCCCTGGACTTGCGTACTACTTGCCCACTTCGGCTACTGGGAAACGGTGAAATTCCCACAAAAACGCAACAAAGCTCGGAAATTAGGGACCGTTCACGAGTTGTTTGGTGTCCTAATTGCGCTCGTTTCTTGAGGAGCGAGAGCGCACTCGGACACGATAAGTTAGATGAGCTCGTTGAACACTTGGGCATCTCGGGCCAGAATCTTGCGAACGAAGCCTGCCAAACGGAATCAGGGGCAGAAACGTGAGTCGCACGCCAAGCGTCTCTAAACGGACTCTAGATCAAATCGGAGGAGGAGGAGCTGAAGAATCTTCTTCGATTTCAGCCGTCCTGCCCGTCCTCGCTCCTCCTCTGGCTAGCATTGTCAATTATCCTCGGGTGGCATCATGCAGAAACGGTTCACTCTAAAAGAACTAGGCTCGGAGTCGGTAACTTACAAAAATTTGGTGCGAAAGGCAAGACTTTACGTGTCGTGTGGATATGTAAGACGTCAGCCACTCTTCAGGAACAGGAAGGTCATGATTGCTCGGCAGCATTGGTGGATACTAAAGCAATAGTACTTGTTTCGATTATTGAAATAAGATTTCATCATCACTGGACAACCGTCTCCGTGTCAGCACGCCCTGAGATAATCCACAAGCATACGCTTCGTACGGTGCGTGCGTGCATATGTACATTTATGTCACTCGGTCTTGGCATTTGTTCTCGAGTTTTCAAAATTTCAGCTTGTTTTTCCCCCACATATTTACTTCATTTTTAAATGACATCAACGATAACAATGACAGCAATTACAAGGTACCAATGAAAATCATAGTAATGATAATGCTGAAAAAATGATCCCAATACAACAATAACAATATCAGCAATCATAACGCTTTAATAACAATCACAGCATTCATAACGCAGCAATAGCAGTCAAAGCAATCAGGACACGGCAATAACAATCCCAAACATAACACAACAGCTACAAGCACACTATTCATAACGGAGGTGCAACAATCCCAGTAATCATAGGGCATAATCCATAATTCCAGTAATCATAGGGNCACAGCCCCAACACCACAACACAGCCCCAACAGCCCCACCAACATGCCAACACAGCCCCAACACCACAACACAGCCCCAACAGCCCCACCAACATGCCAACACAGCCCCAACACCACAACACAGCCCCAACAGCCCCACCAACATGCCAACACAGCCCCAACACCACAACACAGCCCCAACAGCCCCACCAACACCACAACACAGCCCCAACAGCCCCACCAACACCACAACACAGCCCCAACAGCCCCACCAACACCACACCGCACGCCAGTTCCCCCTCCAAAGCCTCCCCTCGCATACAGAAAACGCTGCTGCAGCCTCAGAGCGCTCAGCTGGTCAGGTCAAATTCAGCAGGAATCTCCCGGTAAAAGTTGGACGGTCGGGTCACATCCGCCCCCTTCCGTCTTAATGATGCACCTAAAAGGTCTTAGAATATCTTGTTTGCCGCCTCATCAAATTATGTCAGAACAGTTTTGTGACCCTCCCGTGAACAAGCTTTTACGAGCACTTCGTTATGATTTGTTGGCTAAGGAGCTTAAGTGCTTCGCAAGACAGGCGCGTACCTGACGAGACTTCACTCAAAGTTCGATCGTCTCTCGCCAGTGCTGGCTGGCCTCGCTCATATTCTCGCATCGTTTTTCCGTTCATACATTAGTCAATATATCAATTATTTGCACGTTTGACTAGCATTTCATCCAAATAATTCTCAGTTTATTAACAAGACTTGCACATTACTTTTTTGACGGACTTTCAATTTATTCATTATTCATGCAATCACTTCAAGGCACAACGTAGTTTCCTCGTATTTTGTGGCCATGAATACGCTGCACTCAACGAGGAACGTCTGCGTGCCTTGATCAATCACACTCGCCCGACTCTCAGGTGCAGAAATGTACCTCGATGAACCCGCAACCTAGATGCTTATCTAACACACAGACTCGTCACGGTAACTTGATTTGCATCCTAGACGCGTATCTAGGATACAGGCTCATCGAATTAACTGTTTTTCATACTAAAACCGGATCTAGGATACAGGGTCATCGACGTAACTGTTACTGTACCCTAGCTACGTATCTGCGCTATCCGGCCAAAAAAAAATTGTCACATCCTAGGGAAATCTTGATGCAACGAAAACAGTCACTTAACAGTTTATTTATTAAAATAAGTGACGCCCAGGATCCATATTATGAG